>OZ038479.1:103033975-103068975 GCA_964036315.1 Acanthosepion esculentum
TTGATTTAAAATATGGGTTTTTCGCTACACAGTGATAACCATGTTTCAGAAATGGAAGCTAAAGCTTTCGAATTTAATTTTGTTATTAAACCAAAGACATTAGTTCCATTTCCTCGTCAAGCGAATTTTGAAGTAATTTATTTTTTTAAATTTACAGTTATTAAAGGCACGGTAAAGATTCATAATTGAGGGTTTCCAAGGATACCGAGAAATCCATTCATATAGACAAGGGGTGGTAGGGGGTTCAATTTTTTAATTTTTGTTGCATCAGTTAATAGTTACATTCAAAAGCGGGGTTATGTTATGATGGGTAGGGATGTATTTTTCAACAAATTCTGACATCTGCTAAATGCAGGTCGTCTGGGATTTTTTTTTTTTTTTTTTAACGGCAAAAATTCTTACTGTGTTTTTTCTATTTGTATATTTTAAGATTTTGGGGGGCTGTTTAGGCTAGAATATGTTTTAAGCACATTTCTAAAAAAAAATTATTTTTAATATACTATATTTCTTTTTAAAAACCAAGTAAATGTATTAGAATTACTTACAGTATGTAAAATTATTTTTTTATCGAGTATAAGTATGTATATTACCAGATTATATATATATATATATATATATATTTTTTTTTTTTAATGTAAACTTTATGACAATGACGCTAAAGATATATATATATATATATATATATATATATATATCTTCAGTTTTGTTACATCGATTGAAAGGTCCATTGAGTATTGAAGACTGTTATACATACCTCTACTTCTTGTCCTGCAGAGAAGCTGATACCATCACCCACACTGTCTATGTACTCAGCACAGGTGATAAACTTTGTCTTATTCTCTTCTGCATTCATTGGCACTTTTCCCTTTTCTCTAATCTGTAAAAGATAAAACAAGAGAACCAGTTACAATTCCTACCTGACTGCACTTCAACTATGTTTAAAAGATTGGTTTTCATGCATCGATAGGTCACATACATCTGCACACAATATCCAATAGAGTGGGGTGCTGTAATGTTTATAAAATAAATTTACAAACCATTTGATCCCCAACATTTTATTCTTGCTACTTTGGCCCAACACTAGCCCAAGTCAAATTTAATCAATTGCTATTTTTCAAGAATAGTTTCTCTACTACATTGTCTGAAAACCATCCTAAAATAAAAAACAACTTTTTTATTTTTTAAACTTTTTTTTAATGTTTTTTCAATAGTTGTTAGTAGTTTTTCGTCAATAGTTGTTAGTAGTATAATAAAAATGCCATTAATATGTTTAGAAAATAAATTAAAAATGCTAATATATTAACTGTGTGATAAATAGGCTGCCACTATGGTTTGGTTTGTGTTGTGTCACTAAGTGTACTTCCTTGTGTCAAAGAAAACACATAATTCAAGCCCTTATTACATTTTATTTACCACTGGATTACTTGACCAGTGAATTACTGGTAGATTAATATCTCAGTAGGGAACATGTGAGAATGTGTAACTTATCTTGAAATCCCCTTTCTTTTCTGTTCCTAGAGATTCTGATCAAGGGAATAATTTGGCTCCAATGTAGGGAGAGAGTTGACTTCCTTGCTATGATGTCCATCCTAACACCTCCTCCTTGAAGCATGATGCTTGCAGGATGTTTGACGAGGATCAACCTGTAGAGATGTGGTTAGTTTTCACTTATGATTTGTCCTCCTCATTGTGCCTTTTTCTCGAGTCTTTGTTTATTGGGTTTCACTAGAAAACTTTGTGGGAGTTCAAATGTGTCCAATAAAACATTGAGTGAAATGACAGTTTCATTTGATTTGGTGTCTGAAGAGTGAGAAGAGCGTAATTGATTTGCACATCTAACTCAGATAGATGACTGCATATTAGCATCATAGATGACATTTCCAGTGTGATGCACAATGTATCCTGGCGTCCATGTTTCTTTGCCATTATAGTTCCTTGGCAAGTACAGGTTGTCCTGGTACAAATAAATGTGGCACTGTTCCATAACAGCGGCTGACTTGTTTTTCCATCACTCTGTTTCTGGTAGGCATATTTTCCTGTTCATCAAGGCTTCTGCAGGTGAATTACCATTTGGTGTGTTTGGATTTGGAATTGCTATGTAGGTACTTGGAATATCTTGATGATTTCTCATGTAGTTCCCTCCCCTTTTAATTTTAAGTGTGCTTTCTTAAAGGTGTCCATAAATCGTTTAACTTGTCCATTTGATTGTGGATGGAATGGTAGCTATCTGATGTGCTGAAACTTGTCCTGTCAACTGAAATCTGAGAATTCTGCCGAGATAACTGCATCTCCATATTCAGCCAGTAGACATAACTGCATACAAAGGCTTTCATTTGGTTTATTCCCTGATGTCCCTAATGAAATTGTTTGAGAACTGTTTTGCAGCTTTAGTGGTATGACAATGTGTGCATTAAACAGAATGGTTCCATTAACTTCAGACAAGGAAGATCTACGTTGCAAGAATAGTTGAAGCTTCCCGTCAACACTTATTGTTGGCCAGTTTGTGGAATGAAGGCACAGGAATTTTTGCAGCAATAGATCTGAGGCTGTAGCTTCCCAGATCATTTCTGATGTAACTGGTAGTGCCCTGACTGTAGATAAAAATGCTGAGACATCTGGTTCCACAGATAAAGCAGCAACAACTGTATCCTCCAGTAGTTTGCACTGTGAAGAGTTGAGTTTTGATAACACATCTTGGTTGTTGCTGGACTGATATTTAATAAAGAAATTATAGTCCAAAAGCATCATGACCCATCATTGTTGACGGTGTAGACTGAAATGCCTTCCTTTGAATCAAAAATAATGCTAACAAGCGACTTGTGGTCAGTGATCAGAGTAATGTCCAGATAGGATTTTGTAGAATTTTTTATGACAAACATAATTGCTAAAGCTTCTTTTTCAATCTGGCTGTAATTGTGCTCTGTAGGCATAAGTGTAATTGCTTTTTCGTTTCCATCTGGAAAGAGGTGTGAAATTACAGCTTCAATGCCATAATCTGAACCAACAACAATATCCAGTCATGAGTTGTAATGTGTAAGCTGTAGTTCCAAACTCAGAAAGGATTTGATCTTGTCAAATATCGATATGCATTCAGGTGATCAGTTCCATTGGGCATCTTTTTTTCAATAGATTGTTTAGGGGACCACGTCCACAGTGCATTTCTAGTAAAAATGTGCTGTAATGGCTTATGAGTTGGGACATCCATTGATGACATGAGTTATAGAATGTATATTTTCTGCGTCATGTCTGACCGTTTTTGTCAAAAATGAATCCAAGATATTTTATCGGTGTTCGGAAGAATGCATATTTGTAAGCTCTTAGGCAAAATCCATATTGGTGGATTCATTCTAGCACACAAACATTGTAAGAGTTCCTCTTGGGTTGTACCTGTGATGATGATGATGCCATCAATGTAGGCAGTGACTCCTGTCAATCCTGTGAGCAGAGCATCCATTGTTTGTTGAAACAAATGGAAGGTGGTTAAACTGAAATAAACCCTTGTGGGTGCTGATAGTGAAAAGATTCTAACTTCCAATTTTAGACAAGTGCCTGCAAGGTCAATTTTTGCAAAAACAAGTTCCACCATTGAGTTTTATAAACAAGTCTTCTGGGACTGGTAGTGGATACTGATGTTTATCCAATGCATTATTTAGTTCTGTAGAAAAGACTGCACATAGACACACTGTGACATTGGCTTTTTTCACTATGACAATGGGAGCTACTCATGAGGAGTAATTTACTCCTGCTTGCCGAAAGCAGTCTAGTTCCTTTTCCACTGTGGCTAGTGCTGGGTCTAAAAACTGGTTTGGCATGCATTTGTCTTCAGTTTGAGGGTAGCCTTCAAATTAGTGCAGCATCCAAGGCCTTCCTGAAAAATTTTACTGAACTTGGTTTGGAGTATGTCTGTGAAATGCTTTTCAATTTCTATTGCAGATGTAATTTGAAATGCACTGAATACAGATTTTATGGAGACATTGAAAAGGTCCAGTTCTTCAATAAAATCCAACCCAAGGAGATTTAGGTTGGATGAATCAGTAATATAACACACTCCAGAAATTTGTTTGTTTTTGGAAGGAAACATCACAACTCACCAGACAGTTGGGTCATGTTACTTGATGTACTATGAGCAACATGATTTGTACTTGTCAAGGTGGGTTTTCTCAATGATTCCCATGTCAAATGCGATATAAGTATGATATCAGTCACAGTGTCCAACTGAAATCTTACAGTTGTTAATACAAATAATTATATATTTCCTGCCAGAATCAAAATCTACCTTGAATGTTGCAAAAATTAAATTCGTGTTAGACATCCGACTATAAGCTGTTTTTTTGGGGGGTCATATCTGTCTCATGAATTTGAGGCATTCTTTTTTGTTGTTACAGTTATGTCTATCTGGGGGGCCCACAAAACTGTCCTTGTGTTTGTGGCACAAACAAAATTGGTATATATGTTTTTTTGAATGGACAATAACATGCGTAGTGGAATTTCACCCCATGCCCAGCAAAGAGTGGGTGGTTGTTTTTTTATTTGTAGTTGGAGATTTTCTTCCCTCTTTAACATTGTCGGTAACAGATAGGTTAGCAGACTGTTACACCATAAGTGTGTCATGCTTGAGGTTGATCAGACATTGACATTTGATCATCAGCGCTTTCACCGTTATGTCTATAACATTAATGTTTATATTATTATTGTTATTGTTATTGTTGTTGTAGTAGTAGTAGTAGTAGTAGTAGTAGTAACAACAACAACAACAACAACAACCACCATGTTTGAATGCTGGCATCGTTTGGGGATTGTAACCCAATAATACAAATGTGGCACTTAAACTTGTCCTCCATGAATGATTTCAGTTGAAATTTCTTGCATTCACAATAGAAATTTCAGTAAACTTTAGGCATTCTAAAGGTTAAATCCACTTCGGGAGGAAGGGTGGCTGCTACTGGCACTGCTTAGAACACATCTATTAAGCTGAGGAGTGGGAGTCTAATATCTTCAGAAATTTGTTAACCAAGGCTGGTGAGTTCAATCCCTGGTAGGACCACAAGACACAGCATAGTTAACATTAACATATTAGAAATTAATAACTATGTCATTATTTTACAAAAATGAATAACAACTATTTTTATTCAGACGTTTCAGTTAAGTGACATTGAATAATTTTATCCAGAAATATTCTTAATCAATTCTCAGGCTCAGAGTAACTATTGTCATGAATTAAGAATTGCAGTCTCTGAGCATTCATCTTCTATAAGAAGAATATTAGGGAATCCAAACTATTCACAATCAAAAAATTATTTAAAGTCTTTAACAAAAAAGAAATTTCATATAGAATTACCTGCCTTGCACTGACTAAATTTTCAGTTTATCATTTTTTTAAAAAATTCTTTGTATTATAAGCAAAAAACAACACAAATATTGTTTGTTAATGGTACATTCAAGATTTTTAACCAAAAATTGGCAGAAAAATAATTATTTTCTTGCAAAATTTGTCCTAACAATTAGATGCTAATGTTTTTCACATTTAGAGATAAATAATACAAATATCTAAATTTAAGCCTTTCCAGCTTCATTTTACACATAGGTTTTGTACCCTAGTTAAAAAAAAAATTGGCCAAGTAGATAAAGGTGATGATTAGATCCAGTGACTAGACCCAAAGAATCATGAGTTCAATACCAGGCTACAGCAGTGGTGAACAAAAAAAAAAATGAAAAAAAATTGGAGAGTTGAGTTAAAGGAAAATAACAGACATCCTGAAGAGGCATGGCATGTGGAACTAGAACAATCTATCCTGGCAGAAAAAATAAAGGGTTCGGTTCGAAAATCTACTCATCTGAAGAAGGCTGGAGCATACAACAGCTGAAACGTGAATATGGCAATGAAGATGAGGATAACAATCTGAATGATGTAAATAACGATAATACATCATCTCAGAGATATAGACAGATATTAAAAAAAAGAACTTAAGTTTTGTTTATTGTGTGTGTGAGAGAGAGAGAGAGAGAGAGAGAGAGAGAGAGCACATTTATTAAAAGTTCACTACTTTTGGCAAAAACTAAGACTTTTTAATTTTAAGAAATTATTTGCTTTCACAATAAATAATTGAACTTTAATTTTTTAGAATAAATATAATATAGAATAATTAATTTTAATTAAAAATTCTATATTGCCCTGGCATCATCCCAAAAAACCTAATGTTGTCCTAAGCAGGATGATGGGACAATGTTAATTTCAAGCCCTGCTCTGAACTGTATTAATGTAACCTGATATCAAAAGCACTGAAACATTTAACCAATAACTATTAGTAAGTAACCAATAACTATTAGTATAGTGAGCAAGTAAGTGGTATGGACAATGGTAGAAAAGATCATTTAAAATTTCATTAGTCTTTGTTGGTTTTGTCACCTGATAATGTGATAAGTATTCAACTATTGCTGAAAGCCACTCCTTTGCTCAAAATTCACACCAGTGAAGATAAAACTCATTACAGTGTGAGATTAGTTTGTTAACTGTTATTCCATGGTAAGGTGTATTTTTATCACTTTTTGAAGGAGATGACATCATCATCATCAGTAGTAGTCCAATGATCAGTTGTGATCATCGGGTCACTGTGCAACTGAGGAGTTCCCTCATTAAATCTGGATTGAAAGCTGGAGTGATATTCATTCTTGCGTAGCATGTTTTGGGCAAGTATATTTGACAGAGTTCATCCTTCTCCTGGCCAAACCAGAGCCAATGTCCACCAGCTTGAAGGCGTTCCTTGGTTACAGACATAGACATTGATTTCTCAGCCCTAGCTGTTGACATCAATCTAGGAATACCTCTCCCCAGTGATGACTTGTTGTCAACACACTGGCTACAGACACACTTATGGAGCCCAGTCTACCCCATATTGCTAGATTTCCATTGACCCTACAAGTTAATCCACTCTTTGTGAGGTCTTGTTTATTTAATCCTGCTGGGTGTCTAACCACCCTCTAGAAAAGCCTGGTGAGGGAAACCAGTTTAGTCGCTGATGATCCAACAATGTGGCAGATAGTACTGGGTTTATATGATATCAGTAGCATGACCTCACATAAAGGAATCGTATTACCTTCTCTTAAAAATTACACCAATTGAAAATATCAGAATATTTATAATAATAATAATAATAATAATTTTCTGTAGAACTTATAATGGAAACATCAATCTATATTCATAAGAACAAAGAAATGTGTTCATTATTTTTTTTTTTTTTCAGTGATCAACTTATGTTTGTCTTTAAAAATTTTATTTGCCTATGAAGAGTCTCAGACCAGCAAATATGCAAAGGAAATTATGATTTAAAAAAAAATACATTTATTCTTTCAGGATGTAAACAGTCATGTCTCTTCACAACTTCCTTTTCTTCAATGCAAATTGCTTTGAGACTCATTAGAAAAAGTATCTGTGTAATTTCATGTTGCTTTTTCCATAGTTTTTAATTGAATTTTCTTTCTCATAGGCTGGTGGCTTGAGCAAGGCTAGAGATCTCAGTCTGCTCTACTATTTTACCTATAGGGAGGTAAAAAAAGAGATAGATCGATGTTTTCCTCCAAGGACATTAGTACAAAATGAATGCAACTGCCTGGACTTGAATTTGAACTCAGCTTGATTAAGTTCATTTCTGTACCAATAATTGTTATGTCACCCACACATCGAAATTAGGATTATTTCCTTGCTATTCACATGAATTGAAGTTTGTGTTTTCTTAAATAAAATGAAAATAGAATAAAAATCTGGAAAATTGAAAAATTTCATCATTTTCCTTATTTATTTCTCTATCTCGTTTGCTCATCCAAAGTCATCATTGGGAAGATTAGATTAAAAAACAAATAGACACAATAAACATAGCTTAAGTGTTTGTAACTAAACTTTTTCTCAAAGAAAAGAAAAAAGACCATAGATTGAAATGAGTATGTGGTGAGATCCAAGAAAATTTAAATCCCTTTAACCCTCCATTAATACCATGAACTGTTTAATGCTCTATAAAATGTTTTTCCTTAATATTTAGAAAGTGGCAAGTCAAATTTCCATGATTAGTGAAGTAATTTTTTGAAAACCTCGGTCAAGTAACTACAAGGGATTTCTTGTTTGAATCAGTTTTATTCGTTTACTGAGAATAAAATTAAACCTATTTTTGCATATTTTAATTTCTGAAACTTAGAAATTCTTTTTTTAATATCGGCCTTTTAATTTGAGTTTAAAAAATAAAACATTTTTTTAGTTTTTTTTAATTTATCCTATAAAAATCAAAAAGTACAATAAAGACAATATATAACAAGAAAATTAAGAATTAATGATTTAACTTAATGATATTTTAAATGGTGTGTTTGAAAATGCCATGTTAATAATACAATGAAAATGCCGCATAGTATTAACAGTGGGGTAAAAAAATGATTTAAAGCATAGCGATTTAAAACAAAAAACTCACTGAATTCTGACGAGGTGGAGGGAGTACAGTATGAGATGTATTGCCATAAAGAGAATTTATACGGGAATAATGGCTCTCCTCAACTTCCTCATAGTTATCACTGTCTTCGACACTAACAGAGGAGAAATCTGTGAAGGTCTCTGCTGTGGATTTTGGTCTCTGAGAAACTGCCATTGGTGAGTCTGTAGTTGTATCATTTCCTTTGAGTAACTTGCTCACATCAGACAGATTACTGACAATTTCGACTGGAATATTTGCAGAATGACTCGAGATAGAATCTGCTACCTTCAGGCAGGTTGCAGGAGCCCATCCTATTTTCCCTTTATAACTGGAAAAAAAAACAATCAAAGAAATTTCAAAGTTGACAATGAATGGTTAAAAATATTTCCAGTAAGGAAATTCAAATCCTGTTTACTTATTGCTGTATACTGAGAAGATATATAGAATTGCAACAAGAATTTTAGAATCCAAGATGTCACCATTGTCATTTAATGATTATCAAGAATACTAGTAAATAGTTAATTACTTTTAGTTTATACTTCTTAATAACGGAAGTTTAAAAAATTGTATTTCAGATTGAGATTCGTTAGTTCTCAAAAAAAAAATCAGATTAGATGAAAAAATACATTTCTTTAATTGAAAACATAAAAACTGACAAAAATTCAAGTTAGAATAATTCAAGAGGTACCCAAAAAAGCAGCTATCAAAAATAAAAAATATTTAGAACTTCCCCAAACTACTCACTTCCAAACATTCAATACACATCAATTTAAAACTTCTTCTGCTATGGGCATATTTATACTACTTTACAAAACTTACATTGTGTGGTGTTGGATGAATACGTTTTTAAAACGTACTTGTACTGCTTTACAAAACTTTCATTGCCCGCTGCTGATGTTTATATGTTTTCAAAATACTATGAAGTGTTAGTCCCTAATGTGTGTGCTATAAACCTAATATCACCTTGTGCTCATTTGGGTGTCATTTAGTTTAGTATGTACTTCAGAATATCCTATTGAAACCAAAATGGCAACACTCATGAGAAATTACTGTCAGTGTCTTTATAGTCATCTATTTCTAGTAAACAGTAATTTCCTATTTTTCCCAAAACGGACCAGTACAGCTAGGCAACAATGCTATAAAAATGCAGCAGGGAAAGTATTAATTATTGAGTGGATATCTAAAAATTGTTCATATCCCTGAAGGTTGACAGTGAAAGTAAAATATGTATTATATTATAGTAAACTTGAAACTTATTTGTTCAATTCAGTCTAAAGACCTTCTTTGGGATCAGTAGTAAATTCTAAAGAAAACATTTTGTAAACTGTTTAGTTTTAATAACATGGAGATCAATTTAACTGTTTTTACTTTTTAAAAACGCTTTAATTATTCTTCCATAAAGCTATCAACAAATGTCTGCTCAAGCAACATTTAAGCTAAAATCATTCAGAAATTTGAGCTGTTTCATTTAAAATTTCTACCTTTTCTGTTACATTTTTTTAAAAAACTTGCTTCTTCATATCTCTCCATGATACTCTTCAACAGTGAAAAGAAATCTACATACTCAAGCTATTAAGACAAATGGACATTTTTGTAGTTTTTCTCAGATTGCATTCTCTACATATTTCAAGTAATAGAAACTTTCCATGTTCCAGAAGATAAAAACAAAAAGAGGAAATATTACTTACCGAACCCACCACCATCCATCCAAACTTTTTTGGAGTACTTCTACCTCAGCCCCAATATTAAGAGTGTGATCGTCTGGTACCTCTGCTGTGTAGCTCTGAGTACAAATGTATTTCTCACCTGAAACAGAAACAATAGATAATTTATTTAATTAATATCTTCAAAACCACATATACAACCTGCTTATGAGTTCTTGCTATTAAAAAAAAATGAAAATGTTTTTAATTGTAAAAGGTTGGAATTTAATGATGTATGTAAAGGTTGTAAATGTATACGTAGTTGAAAAAGAAAACTTCTGCTATAGGGAATGTATATTGGGTGAGTGCATTGGCTGGATTTTTGTAGATAAAAGAATATCTTACCATTACAAGTGAACATTTGCTCTTCCTCTTGGCCATCAGTCTTTTGAAGAAAAGTTCCTGGAGCATAACCTTCCTCATATTCTGTGTTTACCAACCACCAGCCTGAAATCAAAAAGGTAAAAAAAAAAAATAAAAAAAAAAATAAGACATAATACAGACAATTTTCTTTGTTCTACAATATCAAATACCATCTGAAATTATTTCTCTCTAAATTTATTTTTATTGTGGCTGCTTACTCAAATTCTTTTATATTGAAGAAGAGAAATTACAATTGGACTTTAGGTTACACAGTTCCTTGATATCTAAAATGTTCAAGTTTCATCTTCTTGATCTAGAAACCTTGCAATTTTATATTCTACCATAAATTTAAAACCAGTGAAGCAGGGATCAATCCACTCTCCTAACAACATGTCCAAACCAAGATACAGAGCAGATGTCGCATTCTTTATTGCCTTCAGTACAGAACAGAAATGGCCTTACTTGGTCCTACCAAGTCTGGCAGAAGGCTACAGATTTGTTTTTAGAGAAAAAATCGAGATAAGCAACTGCCATAATGTTTGACAACCAAAGTCTAGTCTTTAAACAGATACAAACTGTTTTTGCTAAAGGCAAATCTGTCTCTATGGTTGTGCGAAAAGGTAAAGCCATAAAAAGTTATAGAATTAGAAAGAAGCACAAATAGTAAAAAGAAAACTGCAAATTAACAAGATAATTAACAAGACAGAAATTCACTAAGATGTACTTATCTACCAATAATAAAAGTAAAAAGCTGCTGTACTGAGAGAACAATCCAAGGTTAAGTGAGTCATTGGCCAATTAACTCTAGTGAGATAATTATACTAATAAACTTAGAACTCTGCTAAAGATTTTATGCCAACAAAAAAAAAAATCACACTTGTGTCATTTTTTGTATATGTAACATTAGATTGTTAGGTTCTATACAAAAATACCAGATGATTAATTTCACACTTGTTAATTGATGTGAGTACAAAGAAAATGTAGGTATAAGAAAATGTTTTATATAAAATAATGTGTCTAATCAGATATAGGCATTATATAGGCATTATTTTCTTTTTTTTTTTTCTGGGGTGTTAAAAAAAAATGCATGACTTGAATTATATCAAACTGCTATTAAGTATCCAATTTTCAAAATATTTTTACAATATAAGTCTCTATTGGACATAAATTGAGGGATCTTACTTCTTGTTATTAACCCTAGAACACTAACCATCAATTAAAGTTACACCACTACTAACCATGGGTATATCATACCCAATTTTGGAAATATCAAAAAAAAATATTAAATATAAATCTTTATTTGAAATATTTTACATGCAGGCACTTCAAACTTAACATTAATAGGAACTGAAAAACATTATTTAGGTAAGAAAATCAGGTGCTGAAAATTTTAATTAAAAATAGGAAAATTTGCACAGGGTAATATATACCAATGGTTAGTGTTCTAGGGTTAAGTAATAAACTGATCCTCACTGGAATCCTTACTTTATGTCAGATTTTATTATGCAAGTTAATGTTTTCACAATACTATTGGTATTAACTAGTATCTGTCTATATTTCTGAGATGAGGTCTTATGTACACTATTTACATTATTCAGACTATTGTCCTCATCTTTGTCAACATATTTATTACGTTTCGGCTGTTGTATGCTCCGGCCTTCTTCAGGTGGTTGGAATGTCGAACTGAACCCTTTATTTCACTCACTGGGGTAAACTGTCCTAGTTCCACGTGCCATGTCTAATGGATGTCAGTTATCAGTTATCTCCTGCTTAATTCCCTCTCCAAGTTCTCCACCGCCTTAACCAGGTATTGAACTCACACTCTTTTGATTCCCGTCAATGGATCTAACTAACACATTTATCCACTGTGCTATGTGTTCTTCAACCACATGAAGAAGGCCGGAGCGTACAACAGCCAAAACACTGTAATAAATATGGCGACAAAGATGAGGACAATAGTCTTAATAATGTAAATAGTCTAACTAGTGTTGGCAAAATTTTCAGTGTACATTAGTGTCTAAAATTAAGGAACAAAAATTAAAACTTTGATATCTCAAAAATATAAGTTCAATTTTTCTGGAATTTTTACTTCAATTTTAATATTAGGTTGGTGCAAAAATAATGTCGTTTTCTCACATGAAGTTGAACGTCAAAAAACGACATTATTTTTGCACCAACCTAATAGCATGGTTATTAATCTTTACTTTTTAATTTCAAACATATAAAGATTGCCATGGTTGGAACAAAGAAAAGATATTGTAAAGTCACTAACTGATGGAAACACAACATTGGAAACTAAAAAGGTTGAACAGAGATCAGAGAACAATCAAAAAAGAAATTGGAAACTCAGACATGGTAAGAACAAGAAAAAGCTGGCCTTTTATGAATGTTACAAAAATATGATTTGATAAAAATTAAAAGGGAAATAAGCAAGAATTGACCATCAAGAAAATATTTGATGTTGCGAATGTAAACAGAGAAAAGATGGCAAATATTATGAACATTGGCTAAAGATATGAAAACAAACTACCAACCTTAAGAGAAATGTGCAAGTTGGAGGAAGAAGTACATGAAAAGTAATTTCCCAACAATAATTTTTAGTGATGAATGTAGAGCAGGGCCAGTGAAAGGGTCTCAATACCGCACCCTAAATTTCTGACATGACTCCCCCCCTTTACATTTCAATTTTCATAAGGTAGTATTTATATAAAATACAAATTTTATTGTAACCTAATAATGTACAATAATGGATCTTATGTAATATAGGTGAACATTTCAATTAGAAAAATTGAAAATAAATACAATATATCTAAATACAAATTAGAGACCTGTCATAATAGATCATTCCATTTTAAATAAATCAACAATGTTTTGCAACAATTCTTAACATCAACTTGAAAATTTTCTTGTTAAAATGTTGAATAATTTTAAATTCCAAATTATGGATAAAAAATAGTGAATTTTATATAGCGTTTTTTCAAAACTTAGCATGCGCAAAACAAATTCATGGATTTTTTTTTGGGGGAAAAAAAAATTAGACCCCAATGTGATGTCAAAATCTGCAAAATCTTTTCATCCTTTAATAGTCAGTTGTGTTTAGTTTAATTTGTAACGTATATAAATGTAGGTAGAAAAAAGCAAATGTTGATAAGATGGTGAGGGTTACAAAGCACTGTTTGGGGACCTGTTTGAGGGGTTAGGGGGTAGTACACACTAGCCCTGATGCAGAGTGATACTGGATATACTTGATAGCTGGGTTAGAGGTTGGATCCTTTATAGAAATAGTTACACAACTTAAAAGACAATGGAGGGAAAGTGGAATAATGTTTGGGATAGTATGGGGGGGGGCAGTATAATTATCGGCCCTTTCAAAGTTATGATGATTGAAAATAACTCAAAAGAATTATTGCAAATTGTTGGATAAGATGTTTTTTTGCATGCAACATTACAGATCATAACCAAGAAACTTTAAGCTGCAGAAGACATAAAGGGTGTTCCAATAACTTGGACTGATTTTAAATGTGAATTAAATTTAAGTGTTTAATGATTTTTTTTCTTTTTCTTTCAGATTTAACAACTTAAGTCTTTGGCAATTTCAACCGCGGAAAGATTAACAATCAAACAATGTGTTAAAGTTATCAAAGCTTATTATGAAAATGGACATTCAAACAGAAATGCATTTTGCACACTTTGCGATTTTTTGTATCAACATAATCGACCAGCTGAGAGTGCAATTGCAAACAATGTAATGTTGTTGTGGAGAGGTTAAATTCCTGCACATGATGACAAATACAGATGTCTGGATTTTTGGCCAGATTCTCCTGCACTGCAGCAATGTTTTCAGCTGACCGGCATAAATGAGCATGCAATGGTGTTTTCACATCTGCCACCGACCCAGTTTGTTTGAATTTATGAACAATTTTTCTAATTGCACTCTTGAAATTGAAAAATTACTTAAATGCTATTATTTTTGTAAGTACAAGTAAACAAATATTTTATATAAGACATTACCATACATAAAGCTAAGATTCATATACATAGCTTTAAAATGTTTCATAAAATTTAATAATCAAGGTCAGACTGAATGTTATCTATGCAGATTTCACAACTGTTACTCACACATAAGTAAATTATTTTCTTAATTTATAGCTTAAAACTCTCTTTGTATAGTGAAATTTATATATAGATATAAAACAAATTGCAACTGTAAACCTCTTGGTATCTAATTTAGTGACCTAACCACTGAGCTATCACCACTGGTGACTCAAAGTAAAACAAAGTGAGATGAAAACAACAGTCAAAATTGTTTATTTTTTTGTCTAAGTACAGAAGGGAAAATTTTTTTATTTAGACTGTCAGTTTAAACAAGACAAACCTATTTGCCTGTTACACATCCAACTCTTGGTTTAAAAACCAAATATTACTTTCTAGAAATGTTTAAAACCTACTTTTGTAAAAACAACATTTTCAAATATTGTAATTTCATTAACAGTAACCGTTTGGAAAATTTTGTTCAATGGAGTACATTTTAATGTTGGATAAAATGTTGCAGAGCAATCACTCTAGCATTTATCTTTTTTGTTTGAGTAATATTATTGTCTATTGTCTTTTTTTGTATATGAAGTCACTGAAATCTTAGGACTACATTGTCACAGGTTTTTTTTTAATTTTACCACAAATGTATGCCTTAAAAATTGCTGTAAGAATTTCGATAATCAACTTCATATTAAAATTACACAGAACAAGTTAAAAAGTAAGTACTAAATATAGCAGTATTTTCAGGGTAACTTGTTTTGAAATTTCACTCAAAAACTCATTACAAATTTAATTGATCACCAATTTTGTGCAATTGTATAAAAAAATTCTAACATCTGCTTGATTTGCTTCTTATTGATCTTTAACTATTTCTAGTATAGCAATTCCTACATCTGTCATTACGTAATACAATTGTGACCTACTATGCTGTAACTAACTTCTTAGTCATAGCGTTTCTGCATCCTTGTGGGTGATGAATTATTTTCCACCCTACAACCCCTTTCCCACAGACAAAACATCGCAAACCTCTCACTGCTCTATCACTATGTACAAGGAAAATGTTTGCATGAAGTACATTCCTCAGTTTCACCAGTTCAAACCATCATGGCTGAAATCTGCCATGCTATGCATATTGTAGCGAACCAGCCACATTCCATTTGTATTCCATTGGTGAGATTTAAGCTCTGCTCAAACAGCTTCTTCCCATGAACTGCTACTCTGTGGAACAGACAACCAACAGAATGATTCCCCAATCATTACAATCTTAGCCTGTTCAAGTCTAGGGTTAACTGCCATCTTTCCCACATATCCCCATAAACTGAGCCTCTTATTCTGTAACCCTCTACCTAGAGTGACTCATGGGCCTTGTACAAGGTGAACATCATTGTATAAAAAAAAAAAGAAGAAAAATTGGTGGAACTAAGGAATGTAGTTGATCCATGGAAATAGTAAGAGACCAACGGGAGGCTTGCAATGTTTATTGAAAAAAGTAGCAGTGGAATAATATATCGCATAAAGAGAGACAAATAAGACTTAATAAATAAAAATATTTAAGCCCCTGCTTCGAATGAGAAATCAGAGAGACAAGTTTAAATTCCAGTACATTGCATTCACTTACACACAAATATCCTTGGGAATGGTTTGAATACATTTCCTCTCCCCCCAATTATGGGTTAAATAGAAGGGAAATTGGGCTCTTTAGCCATGACCAGTAGCCAGTCTAGGAGAAAAGCAACTCTGAATTCAAAACCGGTTGGACATGGGGTTGGTAATTACATCTTGTAAAAACCATAGCAGTAATGCCTAGCATGCTGAGAGCTGTGGCCCCTATACTCCTCAGGGGAACTTGATTGTGAGAGTGATAGTTAAAAAGGGGACATAACTCACCAGTTTCATATTTCTCAATGACTTGAACACTTTGACCCACTTTCAGATCCACTTGATCTTTGGCTTGCTTCTGATAGTCAAAGATTGCTTCATACTGTTCAAGGACCTTAGGTTTCGAAATTTTGGCCTCTCCAGGTTTTTTTCTGTAATAGAACAAAAGACAAAATTAAAATAAAGACAAGCAATGCACGAAATTGTGCTACATCTTGGGGTCTGGTAAAAACAGAATTACTGCAGTATATTGATGTCTTGGAGGCCACCGGAGATGTTGAACAATATTTGTTCTTTCAGATTTACTTTTCTAAGCTGAATTTCTATTCCTTGTTATAGATATAATGCCACTAACCAAGCTGTGCCAAAAATACATTTTCATTTTTTTTTTTTAAGGTAGCCAAGGTTGCTTTGTTATTAAGCACTATTCTGAGAGATGGAGGGAAAGAAAGAGTGAGAAATTCTATACCCTAACCTATTGTACCTTTACACTTGTACTTCAGTCAGTTATGTGCAAGGCGTGATACACACTTAGGCAATCATGTATCTTTTGATACATGACTGATGAGGCAGATTTTTTTTCGCAGTAGGTTGCCATTTCTTTCTGCAGTAGACCAGTTGCCATCCAAGGCTATAGAACACAGTCTATCCTGCTATTTACCCATAGTTGGAGGGAGAAGAAGAAGATTCGTACCTTTCCCAAGGGTATCAGCATGTAAGTGAACATAATGGATTCAACTGGAATTCGAACTCAGCTCTCCGGTTCCTCAATCCGAGCTGCTATCCATTACTCCACCATGCCTCCTTACTATCAGAAAAAATGAGAAACAAGCTGAACATAACCACTAAGCCTATGATTGAAATAACTGGAAGATTATAAAGTGGTTGAAATAATCCATGCTGAACTTTTTTAATTCTATTTAGTATTTCTAGGATTTGTAGAGAAAAATTGCAGTGAAAAGAAAATAGGATTAAGTTGGTTTAATCTCCTTTAGATAAAAAAAGCAAATTAATCAGAAGAATTGAAAGATTTTCAAAATATGAACTCGTGTAGTGAATGTAGAGAAATTTTTATTCATTTAATTTCATTTCATTGCTAAATAAAATCTTCATTATTTAATTTTTCTTGTTTCACAAGTTTTAAAAAACACAAAGGGGAAAATAATACAAATGATGTAATACAAAATGATAGCTTTTAAAAGAAGCAAAATGCTGCTTGAAGTGACCATGAGCTTAACAAAAGTTGTTCCAGTGTTCCGCTCAATGTTCAAAAAGACTTGAACTATAACAGTCCATCCAAAATCTGTGATAACACAAGGAATTAAGTGGCTTACAATGAGGTAAAATGAGGCATCTGGAAGTTGAGCCAGGGAGGAAAAGTGGATTTGGGGAACCGGTTCAATATGTGCGGGAAGATATCCAGGGCGCTGTGCATCTTTCCAAGACTGAATATTCTGTAGCTATACCAAAAAGAAAATTATTATTTATACATTTTTTTTTTAAATTTCTGATTATATTTATTTTGTTTTTCTGATTTCAAAATTATTTCTGATTTCCTCACTTTAGCTGACTTACAAGCAGAAAAGAAATATTAAAAAAAAAAAAATTTTTTTTTTTAAATCTGTGGAAAAATTGTCACCACTAACCCTATTTTAATTATAAGTAATCCTTAAAAAGTGAATATATTATAAATAATGATTTAAAAAATTGTGATGTATTTGATTTTATGGATCATAAAATTCAATGTCACTAGTTCTACTCTTTCAGTTAATCACTTGGACATGCAAACTGGTAAAGCAGGCAGTGAAATCTACTTTGTTAGTACAACAAATCCATTAAGTATTCATCAAATATACATGTCAACTATGTAAAAAATGTTAATACAAAGTTGAGCTTTCTCTATATTTTATTCTTTAATACCTTCTCAATACATGCAATAACAATGTGTGTGTGTGTGTGTGTGTGTGTGTGTGTGTGTGTGTGTGTGTGTGTGCGTGTGTGCGTGTATTACATGGTTGAAAAAGTTTTGAATGGAAGCTGATATTGTTTAGTAAAATCCCAAAAAGCATCTTAACCTGCAACTGAAGAATAACTAATGTTTAATAGAAATAAATTCTGCAACTGTTTCCATTATTATCATTACTACTAATAATAATAAAAATGAATATATATTAGGTTGGTGCAAAAACAATGTCGTTTTATATATATAAGTTGAACGTCAAAAAACGACATTATTTTTGCACCAACCTAATATTAAGTATAAGTAATATATAAAGAAGCCTGGTGGAGTAATGGATAGCGGCTTGGATTGAGGAATCAGAGCCGAGTTTGAATTCCAGCCGAATCCATTATATTCACTTACGTGCTGATACCATTGGGAAAGGTATGAATCCTCTTCTTCTACCCCCCCCCCCCCAGCTATAGGTAAATAGCAGGACAGATCAGGTTCTATAGCTTTGGATGGCAACTGATCTACTGCAGAAAGAAATGGCAACCTACTGCAGGGGAAAAAAAAAATCTGCCTCGTCAATCATGTATCGAAAGATACATGATCGCCTAAGCGTGTAGCACACATGGCACATAACTGACTGAATATGTAAGTATATATTATTATTACTACTACTAATACTAATAATAATAAAATAAATATCCTCTTCAGTACCACAGATTTGCTTGTCAGTTGACAGACCAAGATATTTGGAAGAACCTCAATCAAGCATCTGAGTAGACTACCATATTTGACCTGAAGGTATTTCTAATTGGGCCCCAACTACAAAGTTATGTGCTATTTTTATCAAAACCTGTCACCATATTGTGTATATTTGGCAGTGATGCATGTACTTGACATAGCCTTATCAGTGTAGATGTATATAAGTATAGTGGACTTCATATATTTGTACCCCAGCATCACTGTGGGCATGCTGGTCAGTAATAATAATAATAATACTAGTGATTGAGTGTAAGAATTTTAAGGTATATAACATCTGAGATAATATAATTTTAAAATTTTATGCCCTTTTTTACCCATACACTATATATATATATATATATATATATATATATATATATATATATATATGAAATAATAATAAAAACAAAAGAATATTAATCTGCAACCCAGTGTGTCTGAAGATTTTAATTTTTTTAATAATTTTTATCGTTCAATATATATATATATATATATATATATATATATATATATAAGTGAACATAGAAGTCAACACTTAGAGGCGACAGTCTGTTTCATGCTAGATGCAATCGTCAGGCATCTAGCATGACACAGACTGTCGCCTCTAAGCGTTGACTTCTATGTTCACTTTTATATTTACACACGCTCTATCTCTGATATTGAGCACTTTATCCCATAAATATAGCACACTTTAAGACTATATTTCTTCATATATATATATATATATATATATATATATATATATATATATATATATATATATATATATATATGTATGTATGTGGCAGATATTTGAATATATTTTCTGTTTATACGTTATTTTCATGAATACAAATTGAGTAAATGCTCTGTTTTAACTAACAATATTAATTACATTTATCATCCTGAATATTTGTGAACAGGAATGAAACCTGTATCCCATATGGAAACCATCATTTGGACTTATGTGTTCAAATTACTGCTTATAAAGAAGTCATTTTAACTTTGCTACACCGGAAGTCCTCTGTGGCTGAATGGTTAACAGCACATCAGGCCAAATGCTATACAGGTTCAATTCTTGTTGGAGGACACTGAGATTTCTCAAATATTCAAGCAGTTAAATGTAATCAATACTATTTAATTAAAACGGAGCATTTACTCAAATAAGTTGTATCTATAAAAACAACATTGTTTTTTTCTATGCTTTAATAATTTTTTTTCAATCAATACATAAAATCTTGGTCCTTACACAGTGTCAAAATGTCACTCCTAACAATTAAAAAAAAAAACATTTAAATGTATATCTCTTGAAGTTATAAACCATTTTCACTTACGTACAGTGACATATTTAAAAATTAAATTATAATATTGTTAAAAAATGTGTGTTTAGATGGAATAGACGAATTTGCTGCCCAAATAATCTCTACATATGTATATGGCTTAAAATTTGTTATATTTATAGGGGAACTGCACTCAATACTGGAAATTGAGTGTTTATTGATATAGACAGTGTGCTTGGCATGAATATCACATTGAGGTATGAAATGGACATAGTGATGCAGTGTTGATTCTATGTCCACACTCTCTCTCTCTCTCTCTCTCTATATATATATATATATATATATATATATATATATAGAGAGAGAGAGAGAGAGAGATGTATATATAGAATAAAAAAAATATAGATAGCTATATATATATATATATATTTCTAATTCTAACAGTTGAAATATAATCCTTGATAATGGCTAAATGTATAGCCGAAAGCGCTCGGAAAAAAAGAACATTCGGACAATTTTTATATAATTTATCCTCTGAAAAGAAAAACTTTATTAGATCGCACGAGAAATTATATAAAAAACTAAATAAAAGCACCTTGTCAGTCGTTTTTAATGAAATGTGCTTGAAAGAAGGATTGCTGCCTAAATACACAAATATATATATATATATATATATATATATATATATATGGTGGACTCTTCCATCATATTTGACGTATGATGAGGGTCAAGCAGCTCACTTCCTAGGAACCAACAACCCAGACACCAGCACATATGATCTGATTATAGTGGTGAAGGCTTTGTGCAGAACCAACCACACTTTTTGAAGGGCTGAATACAGAGACCTGGTGCATTACATGCCACAATGTCAGCAAATGACCCTCCGCATGTTTTGAATTCAGAGTTGTCCTTCTCCTAGACCAGTTGCCATCCAAGGCTATAGAACCCACTCTGTCCTACTATTTACCCATAGCTGGAGGAAGAAGATGAGGATTAATACCTTTCCCAAGAGTATTAGCACGTAAGTGAATGTAATGGATTGGACTGGAATTCGAACTCAGTTCTCCGATTCCTCAATCTGAGCCGCTATCCACTACTCTACCGTGCCTCTTAAATATATATATATATAGTATATATATCTATACCTATAAACAGTCTATTTCTCTGATACTGAGAATTTTTCCTCTATAAATATAGCAAATTTGAACAATTATATAATTTATATATTTCTTATTGATTTAACAAACCGTTGGGAATCTTGCTATAATGTAGTGATTAACAAGTGAGACTAACAGGCTATTACTACTGTAGTGAGTTTAATTTTGGCTAGGTGCCCCAACACAGAACAAACTAGGCTGAGCTTGGTAAATATGAATAAAAGTGAGTGTGCATGCATTTGTAACCATTTGTGTGTCTATGTATGAGTGTGTTGGTAACTGTATGTGTGTGCACTTGCATATTCGTGCATGCAATTACTGAATTCCACTGATCTAGCTGCAGTTTAAAATAAAATATCAACAAAAGTACTTGTAATGAGAGAGAGAGAGAGAGAGAGAGAGAGAGAGAGAGAGAGAGAGAGAGAGAGAGAGTAGGAGAGGAAAGGAGAGGGGGAGTGTTCCTGGTCACATTTCAAAAGATGCCCATTTCTGAATGAATAAATAAAGCAAAAATATTTGGAATTGGATCTCAAAGGTTTTTTCTATTTACATTTCCTTATTGTTTGCTTATAAATGAAACATGTAGGGATAGTTCAGATAGCAATGAATGATAACAGAGGAAACTTTTTTTTTCTTTCCTATTTTATTCTTTTGACTTTCAAGTTACTATTATTGACACTTTGAAAAAAAGAGAAAAAAAAAAGAAAAAAAGATTATGAAAAATTAAAAGAACACCAATATATGTTGAGATGTTGAGTGTTTCCACATGAGTATATGGTAATAACGAACAAACACAGTCGTAGGGAAAAATACTGGTATATTCATAGAGGTATTTACATCAGAGAGATTAGTAGTAGAACGAATGTAGGTTAGTAGTAACAATAAGTAATAGTAATAAAGTCCAACGGTATCTTCCGGTCGAGAAACGGAAGTGTAACTGATCACTACAGAAGTCTCACTCTGCACTGCACTAGACTGCTCCAGTGTTCTAGAACTACTGTTCTATTTATAATAATAGGATCAGTCTATTATGGTTGTGAAGGTGGATGTGCCCCAACAATATACTAAGATAAGCAAGTACATCTGTTAGTAAAGAACAGTTTCAAAAACAATTCACACAAAATAGCCATAAATACTTAAAGATTAATAAGTATTCATATAGCTATGAATATTCTATCAAATGTAAATACAATCCTCATCTGCGTCTTGATTCTCCTCTCAGAATCCTCAGATTTAAAGATTTATTCGAACAAACATCGAAATCAAGAATATCCTAATTTGAAATTTTAAGAACAAGTTTTTAATTTATGTTTTAGTTATTAATATGAGAATTAAAGTATAATTGTGAATTATGAATAATTTTGGTTAGAAAATGAAAACAAAATAATAACATTTTACACATAGATAAATATGTAAAACATTAATGGTCTAATATTTTCAGAATTAAAGCAGTTTCATAAATCATTATTAAATTATTTGATTTTATTATAGAATCTTTAGTTCATACAACAACTGAAGAATGGTTTTCAAACAGACAACTCTAATAAAAAAATTGGGTTGGACTAAGAACTTTTCAACAATCTTTCATGTGGCCATTTTTCAACAGAATATCTAAAAAATCTGCTAACCTTTATGAAATACAAGTTTTACAACAGACAACATAAACAAAGGAAGTACTTTATACTTGCAAGACAACTGAACACAATAATAAAGTCATAGAAATATTTTAAAGATGCTACTTTTCAGAGTAAGAAACATGAGAACACACACGCACACAAAGGGAGGTACTGAAAAGTTCTCAGCCTAACATACATTCCAAAATCTAACCAAATCATCAAACAAGTTTTTTTTTTTTTCAGCACCTCTTTGAGAGTCAAATAAGGTATCACAATGATGGATGGGTCTCCAATTCTTCAGTTTATTTTTTGTTTCTTTCAATGAGTTCAGCAGCTTTTCAAAGTCTGTCAGTAAGAATTTCTTTGTCGTTTTCAGTAAGTTGTTTAACATCTTCCTCAATCACGCCAGAGAAGCTTTGTCCACAAACTTTACTGGCAACCTACATATTTTCCTTTTCCTTCCTCACTGATTTTAGGGAAGCCCTTGAATTTGTTAACCGCCTCAATTTACAATGCTTTCCAGCAGGCATTGATTGTCTTGGGAATTAGGGTATCAAGATTCTCAGCAATAAGCTCAATTGTATCTGCAATTTTGAAGTTGTTTCATAAATCTATAAAGTTACAATCTGGGTTATATCTTTAAGTGCACCACACATCAATATGACAAACAGACTTTTGTGTCAGCTTTGCCCAATTGCTTCAGTACACCTGACTTTGTTAATTTTTCTTCCACAGTTTTGGCAACACTATTTCTACTAAACATCAGTCTAGAAGCCATTGTTTTGTTTATGCTAATAAATAATACATTCCTTAAAATGAGGTGTGTGTTTGTTTCTATATGGAACCACTTTTTAATAAATATCTTTATACTTAAAATTATATCTTCATAAGAACTATTTTAACAAATTTAGATAACATATACAAGAAAAAAGATTGCTTAAAAAATATACTTATTATATCGAATGAAAAACTTCTTTTACAGGGATGTACTTATTTCATGGACTGCTATATATGTTCATATTTCAGATTATAGAATTTCAATGCGGTAAAATTTAGTAATAAATATTACCTAATAGTGTCTGTACAATGTTCAATATTAGATAAAATCTTGGCATGTTTGACTTAGAAGAAAATTAACTTTTTATAAAAGCACTCATGAATCACACATGAATAAAAAAAATTGTTAGTAAATCTATTTTTATGTTTTTAGTGACAATTTTGATTCTGATGATAATATTGTTCTTATCACGTTCAATTTGATCTTTGGTAAAGAGAAAGAAAACAATGATTTTTTCATATGACATGCATAAAATTAATGATTCATTCTTGATTTCAGATAGATATTATTTGTACAAATAATTATGAAAAACTATTTATAAATTAGATATGCTCTCATACAAAATATTTCTCTATATATATGATTATGAAAATGCGTGTAATTACATACATTGACAACTTCAGTTGACATGATTCGGAAGAAATCAAAATATCAATCCTTAAAAAAAGGAAAATAAAAACGCATCACACTGATTTGTCTAGAAAGAGATATGTACATAAGGGTGCGATGGTTAAATTGTCGCCATTTTATATTTTTAATTTCACACATGCCTGTTGTTTGTTTTTGATTTTGTTGACTGCACAGTATAGTAGGGTCAGTCGGGCACCATCTGTGAGAAAAAGAGCACAATAACACAATTCACTCTGCCAGAAATTTGGAAACAGCATGCTGTACTGCTTGGCATTTGTGCTGGGAGCTCCAATACGAACATTTCAGAGTGTTTGGGTGTCAATATGCGAACAATGCAGAGGATTCAGAAAGAGTTGGATGAGTCTAATGGTGATTAAGAAGGTATGGCAGCTCAGAAAACTCTTTTTCATCATTCTGATAAGAAAGAACTACCGAGTTTGTTGGTGAGGGCCTCAGAATCAACACTGAGGCCTTATTTGTCTTGAGGAGGTAGTGCAGCCCTGGGTCAAGAGGGTGGCTGCTGGAAGACCCTATTTTCTGGCAACAGGACACTACACCATGCCACACAAGCCAGAAAACCTAGTCATGGCTGTCAGACAATTTCTGCGATCACATCACCTCAGACTGCAACCCCCTTGATTATTATGTGTGGGGCACAGTTGAGCGAGGGACTAAAAAGCCTCCTTGTAATACCAAAGATTAGCTGACGGCAAGGATTATGGCAACATTCATCAACTTAAACAAGAAGACTGTCTAGAAGAGTTGCAGGAGATTCTGAAGTCATCTGGAGGTCATGGCTGAAGCCAATGATGATCTTATTGAATAAATTTACTCTTTTGTATTTCAAGATATTTTTGTGTGATTTTGTTAAAATGAGATGGCAGTGTTATTTTCATTTTTGTGTAATTTACACGACAATTTATCCGTCGCACCCTGTAAATGTACATAAATTAACCTGAAGTGAATATAGGATTAAATTTGTACTTCCTCAACAGCTAATAGAGACACACATATATAGGATAAATTTAGTTTGATAATAGAAGGGAAGGTAAGCGGGCATTTAAGAAATGGTTCCTTGATTCAAAAAATGGTAAATATTAACACCCACCTTATCCATCCATGCCTACAGGCTTTACTGTCACCATGGCAACAATCATCCGGACAAAAATGGTAACAACCTTTCCGGTTGACGCTGGTAGCATTCCACTCAAATGAGTGACAATGGTGAATAAAACAAACAAGCCGCTGAATCTGTTGCACATTTTGCCACTGGTGGCACACCTGTCGAGCTGTTGAGACAACAACAGACTTAAAAATGTGTACAGCTGCCTCCCTGTCTGTACGGTCCAGTCTTTCTAGGGCAATTTTGTAAGTTATTCTAGTCCTTTTTGCAAACAGATGCATCCGTCGAACAGGATTTATTGCTAGATATCGTTTGGTCACAGAAATTGTCTTGCAGAAAATTTCCCAGAGCACATGAGCAATTTTGCCTTGGTGGTAACAAGTATTACGATAGTTTCTGGCAAATTCTCTAGTCTTTCGCTTTGCCTTGTAGGTATGGAAGATAGCATTGCGTTTCTTGCGGACTTGATGGCGTTTCTGCCTAGTTTCACAAGACTGACATTTCTGATACATTGTTTTAAACTGTTGGTAAATTTTAATTTTTTTTAAGGTGCATATTCAGTAATTAAAATATGTTTTAGGTTGTACCAAACAAACAGGTACAATAAACAGAAACACTAAATATCACATTGATTTTTATAGAAACAAAGGATATATTAAATAACAGTCATATTGATAATCATAATGATTTGTAAGTATTAATTTGTAATAAGAATTTAAATATAAAATATTATTTTCTTTTTGTAGAGACTTGTCTAAAAATGGATATGTTAAATAAACAATAATAATGATTATAATGAACAGAATAATTAAGTAATGTTTTTATTCAGACAAATTAATTTTATTACATAATTATAGATAAATTAACTTTGAATATTTGAAAAAAATCTAAGCCAGTTCTCTTTTACAGACAATATTTATATATATATATATATATATATATATATATATATATATAGTTTACGAAAAACTAGGTAATCCGTATGGGTAGACCCAAGGAGAAAATAAAAAATAAATAAAATCTGATGATCCGCAGTCCTTTAAAAGGGCTGTGGTGAAATAATTTATTATATAGAACCTTAAAGTGGTTTGTTTTTATTTAAAATATATATATATAATAAAAAAAATAATGAATCCAGTGATAGAAAAGATTTTGTTTTCTCAATTGCTATGATTTTTTAAATTAACATGTTTTAACTTATAAAATGGGCTTAGCCTTAATTTGGTAAAAATTGGATGAATTATCTCTCTGGGAAACATTTTGATATAACAGACAATCAGTTCTCCAAATAAATATTTCAATTTAGCAAAGAATACAAGAGTAATAACTCTGACATCAAACTTAGTTTGTTGTACATTGAATTTTTTTTTTTTTAAGAAAACAAAAAGCTATTCTAGAAAAAATAAATTCATTTGTTTAGTCAAGTTTTTTATTTATGCTGATGTTCATATATCAATATCTTATCAAACTTCAGAATCCATTATTTGAGTTTCTCATTTTCGTTCCAAGAAATGATTCAATATTAATAAGTAAATATACTGATGTTTTTTTTAAAGAATTATTTGTAAATTATTTGGTGAGATAAGCCATCAACTGAAGTAGATAATTTTGATTCTTGATTTCAAATTTAGATTTCGACTTATTAAAGCTAGTCAAAAATTTGGTCAATATTAATTAAAAAAAAAAAAAATGAATTAAAATGTCAAGGCATTTACAATTTTGACTTTTCTTTAAGTTTTAAGAGGCAGGGACCGTGGCTCAATTGGTTTACATGCTCATTCTTTAATCAGATCAATCTTAAGTAGAAAATCTAGTAATACAAAAAAAATATTCACTTGTACTTGTAAAAATATTTACAATTGTACTTGTAAAATTCACAATATGTACATAAACAAATATTGATACAATCAATAAATATACACTGTATATGGGACATAGTTTTTCTTTTTTTCTTCTTATTTACTTATTTGGATTTAAAAACACATTGCTCAAAGTCATCAGGTCGTTGACAAAATATTTTAACTACCAAAAAGTTGTTTTGTTTGATTCTAGGTGGTTTTTTTTTCACTTTCTAATAAAAAAAGTTCAAGTCACATAATGCTGTGAAGACCAGCAGACAATTGTAATTAAATTGTTTTTAAAAGAATACATTTTTAAATATTTATCTGTTTGTTTTCAGTACTTTTTCTTTCAAAATCAATAAAAAAAAAAATTAAAATTAAAAAAAAAAGTGGGATATACAAGCATACAAATCTCTAAAATGTAACTTGTTCATGTTATAAAATGTAGTTTTTGTGTAAAGTTTGTTTTGTTTTTGTTTTTTACATGAGAAGTTTTGTTGATAATTTTTCTTCCCAAATATTTTTTGCAGGAAAAAAAACCTGAAGATCCAAATAATAGAGCAGATTCTGTGATCACGCTGGAGAGAATTAATAATATCCAAAGATGAAAAATTCCTTGGTTAAAATTTCAAAGCATTTTGCATCCCCCCTGCACCAGGCTATTTCCAATAATTTACCATCATTTTCCGCTGTTCCTAATAGCATCTGTTAATATTCTTTGAGTCTCTAGGTTTGGTTATTGTTTCCAGAGCAGTAACATAAAAATTCCATTTCTTGAATCAAGAAATTTAGTCATTTTATAAAAGTATGTTCAGATTGTCATGAAATCTGTTAATTTGCAACATCTTCAAATTCCAGAATGCTGGCAATTTGAGTAAGAATGATGAACAACCAGAATAGAGAGGTGGAGTGGAGGGAGAAAAAAATAATAAAAATAGTAGGGGCATCTTTAGTTTAAAAGATAATCCCAAATCCTGACATCTAAAATCTACTGCTTCTGGATTATCAACAGGATTATAAGGATTTGCAAAGATGCATGAGTTGGTAAGTAGGTTGTACATAAATGCTTACATCAGTTGGTTGAGGAGAAGAAGCTATAGTCAGGTGTGCATTTTATTACTTTTCATGTTATTTATCAATAAAATAAAATAAATAACTAATCTTATTTACAAATAAGATTAGTTATGTAAAATATTATCTTAGATTCTGTATCTTTCACCTCCCATTAAATAGACTAAAATCATCGAAATACTGAATTTGTTTCAAATACTTTATCACTTGAGCAAGTTTTAATCCACAATAATATACTTCACTGTTATGAAGATTAAGTTACAAGTTTGTAAATCTTAAGTAAAAAAGATTATCTGGTTGCAAAGTCTGTACTTCTGAAAGTAAATTTTAAATAGAGTATGTATTTGTGATATCATTAAAGTTTCCTGCTATATAGTAGCATCTATTTTGAACAAGAAATTTAAATATCCTAAGAAAATCTTTCAGATTTGTGCTTTCTTTGTTTTAGTTATTCAGTCTGTTAGTCCCACAATGCATCAGACATACATATTTACATATATTGTTAAAAGCAATAAACATTTTGTGTCTATTATATTCAATGATCTTTTTATGACTTATTGCATTAAGCTGCATTTGATTTAGTTTTCGAAAAATAATGACAGCTTCAAAAATTAAAATTAAAATAATAATACAGTAGGATTAGGTAGTAATAACACCATATGGAAATATACACTTTCCTTTTCACTGAGAGAGTCACAAAGAAAACTCTCTCTCTCCCTTCCTTCCGTATTACATATACTTTCTCTTCTTTCTTCTATTATTCCTATCCTCGGTAACTGACAGAACCCGGACATAGCTTATATGGGTCGGTGAATGTCATAAAAAAAAAATCAAAAAAAAAAATCAACCAATGACAATACATCCCACCAAAAATCAAGCAGAAAACATGGATGTGTCAGGCCCAATAAAAAGAAAAAAAAACATGCGTGAAGAAGAAGTGGAAAATTGGTTCAATGTAGCAGTTTGAGACACAAGGGTTGGAGATTCATCGGATGTGAGTTTGACCAGATGGGCAACTCCAAAAGAAAAAGAAAAAGAAGAAAAGATGAATTCAACAAATTAATTTCTATATACCAAAACATGACGACCCTGTATGAACTCTCAAATCACAAAAAGGACTAAGATGATAGTCACCTGCTTTAACCACTGTAACCAAATGGAGTCAACAATAAAATGGTACTATAGACAGTAAATGTGGCCTTTACTTATGTATTAGCCCAACCTTCATCTCTACATAGCATACTGGTGAACCCCAATGTTGAAAAGAACACCCTACCATAATACAATATACTTTTTAAAACAGACTTAACTTTCTTTAATGATTCATGCTAGTTGAAAACTTGGTATAAATTAGACAAGATTCATGTTGTGCTGTACAACATGACCTTTAGACAATTTATCCACACACAACAAACACATTTGTGAAAGGATATTCAAAAATTTAAAAAAAGAAAAGAAAAAAAAAAGGATAATTAAAACATCTATTGTTTAAAAGAAGATATTGCTATCCAAATATACCGAATATATAGGTATATAAATGCATAAAAGAATAGCTACAGAAAAGAATAATATATAGATATTTTACCAAGCTTAAGTTAGCCAGGCTATATATAAAAATATAGGCTATATATCAAAATAGAGATGGAATACAGGATTAGAAGACCATTGATGGAGACAGCATGCTTGCCTTGAAAATCAGCATTCAAAATCCTGGCTTTATCAGGATTTTAACACAGTCACTGCCACTAGCCATAATAGTAGGCCCATAATATAATTGTTTAAGCAATCAAAGGAGTAGTCAGTTTAATAACAAAGATCTGAAAAGATTTTCTAAACTATATCACAGACAAAAGTAAAGACTTTTTTTTTTTTCTTTTTGTCACAATTATGTCTCATAAAAGTTGATTGTTTTAGAAGAATGGAGCTTGAAAAACATAAAACCTGCTTTGGTAATTTTTCGATATATACATATGTAATTTACTATATATATATATATTTATATTTGGTAATTTACTATATATATATATATATATATATATATATATATATATTTGGTAATTTACTATATATATATATATATATATATTTGGTAATTTACTATATATATATATATATATATATATATATATATATATATATATTTGGTAATTTACTATATATATATATATATATATATTTGGTAATTTACTATATATATATATATTTATTTATATTTGGTAATTTACTATATATATATATATATATATATATATATATATATATATATATATATTTGGTAATTTTACTATAAACTGGAAAGAGGAAAATAATTTTACAAGATTTATTTCATTGATCAATTATACTATTCAGTCAACTAGTTATGTAGCTGTAGCTCGTTTTGGTGATTGGTTATGTTTTAAAGGGATTCACAGAATCATATTAGTTACTAATGATATTTTTTAATCAATAGAAATCAATGAGAAACTTGAGTTTATGCTAACAAAATCCCTGTCCCTACCCTCCGATATACCATCAAGGATCAAAGGTTTTACAATTGCGTGCAGACATATCAATAATCAGCAAGAAGCAAGGTGAAAAGATGGGAAAAGATTAAATCCTAAATCCATCCAATATCTGCGATTGACATATATTGAACTGTTAGAAGCTGCTGCTTGTAAATTGCATGAAAAACAAAATTAGATGCAAATGTTTAAGTTAAATATCATGTGTAAGGTGATAATGAACATGGATATTATTTAATAATGAAAATAGTAAAACAAAAAACAAAAACAAAAAAAACTTGAGTGTTGTTTACAGAAATGGCTAGTATATAGTTTGTGGCTATAAAATTGGTACAAGGCTAAGGAGACAAAATGGGAGAGTTGGTCAATTTCATTTCTAACTTGATTCTTTAAGAATTTACTTAAACTATTATGAATAATTAATCAAGAGTGGTTTCCCCTTCTTTTGTTACTCTCCTCTTTGAGAGAGCTATTTCTGTTTACTGGGACTATAAAAGGACACTATACATTAACCTTTTTTTCTCAGTTGAATAAAGATTTCTTAAAGCCTACACCTGCATACTTTTGTCATTACACTAACTTTAATCAATATTCAGCAGATTCTATTTTCATGATAGCAAAGAGATTGGCTGCAGTTTGTAAAATCAATTAAAATAAAATGCAATACAAGAAATGAACCAATTTTAGTGTTAATTACTTGATACTTTTTGAAAGTTAGCTTTCTTGAATACTGTGAATACAAGAGTGATCAAGAAACAAAAGATATATCTACTTACCCTGGAATGAGTATAAGTTTACATACCACTTTATTTAAATATCCATATTTATGAACACAAAAGAGACCTCTGTTAGGATAACCCATTAAATTCTTTAGTATCACATGCAAACACTTGGGCATAATTTTGATTTTAAAAATGCTAACTTATTAAAAAAAATAAAAAAAGTACCACCCATTACAGAAAAAATAGCTAGAAGGATTATTAATAAATAATCAATAGACAATAAGCAATCATCAGACACTTTTAATATAACCAATATTGGTAAAACTTATACTTATTGAATGTGTTCTGATGTTTAAGGCGGTGGGGTAATGAAAACCCTTTCTTATAAAAGAAAACTAAACCTATTATAAACTTATTTCTTCTGAAATTTAAAAGTAAAACTGTCTTTACACTTATCTGCAGAATGTTTTACTATTCAAAGGAGAAAACAGTAAAATATATATATATATATATATATATATATATATATATATATATACACCTACATTATAGAAACTTTTTTAAAAAATTCCTGCTTAGGCTTTGAATAGAAATGGATACCCTTTATTCCTTAAAGCAAAACAGAAAATACTAAAAGTGTATTGCCTCAACCAAGAAATACTGAAGTGAAACATCTGAGTCGAGAAAGGAATTGGAATGTATCCAAAATTTTGTATAAGCTGATTCTTGTCAGACATTGAAGCTTAAAAATGTAAATGCAAAACATCAGTTAACCTAGGTTTTCAAGGTTAGCTTTATTATCATTGACACTTAACATTAATGCAATGTCCTCATGCAAATAACAAGACGTATAAAAATTAGCAGGAGAAGATAAGAAGAAAATTTGCATAATTTTTAGGTAAGGAAAAAGACAAGATATTGAAATGCTGGACAGGTTAAGATTAATCCTTAATGATTGTATGATTATTTACAGGCACCCATCAATAAATCTCTAAGGACATGGGACCTGTGTGTATGTGTGCATGAGTGTGTGTATATATAAAGTTAATGGAAATAAGATGCTGTAGAAAATAAATGGAACATCTACTCAAATACAGATAACAAATAAAAATAATGTTTAAATTAATAAATATATATTATTACTATAAATGTTATTTTAATGGGTACATGTGTTGAAATTGTTATCCTTGATTTTTATTTTAATAAACAGTGAAATTAACAACAACCAGCCTAAAATGAGAAGTCCTGCTAAAGAAAAATTGTGCCTATGACAGAATATATAGGATTAATACAAATATTAAGTTTGTTACTTAGCTGATTGGTGTTACCTTATTTTTATTTATTTATTTATTTTTACGCTCTTCATCCCAAGCAAGGCGGGAAGCCATTAACAACACAAGGGGTTACTGAGAATTGGAGTGAGACCAAAAAGATAGAGGAAAGAATGAAGAGAAGGATAGGGGATAGATCAAGGCATCTGGAGACGTCAATTGACATTACATTTGAATAGTTGGAGATTATAGCTATGATGGAAACAGGAAAAGGGGAGGGAGTTCCACAGGTGAGAGGTGTGAGACATGAAGCTTTTGAAGTAGAAGAGACAGCTACATTTAACAGTTTCGGCAGTGAAAGGGTGTGAGCGGGATGCCAGCCTAGTAGAACGCTTAAATTCATGAAGTCCGGGAACCAGCTAAAGCAGCTCATCGGAGCAGTTACCATGAAAGTATTTTTAAAAAAGACAGAGGGAGGTGATGGCACGTCTGTGAGAGATTGACTACAAACGAGATGCCAGATCGGGGCCAATTACAGTGCATATCCATCTCTGGATCTTATCAAGAACCTTGAGGCAAACAGAAGGGGCACCTGACCATATATGGCAGCAATACTCCATGCAAGGGTGAATGGTTGATTTGTAGATTTGAAGGATCGACTCTGGCGAGAAAAATTTGCTGGCGCGGCACAGGGAGCCAATGTTCCTTGCTGCGAACGAAGCTATTGACTCAATGTATTTGTTCCATCTCAGGTCAGCAGTGAATATATATATATATATATATATATATATATATATATATATATATATATATATATATATACACACACACACACACACACACAAATTTCATTAAAGATGACTGACAAGGTACTGCGATTAAGCTTTTATGTAATTTTTCTTACGTTCAAGTACAGTGTTCGTACAAGTGTTTTCTTTTCTGAACATAAAGTGTATAAAAACTGTCTGGATGTGCTATATATCGAAGTGCTTTCCATTATTCTACTAACCATTATCAAGGATGTTTATTTCTAACTGAATAGGTACATTTTTTTTTATATATGTGTATCTGTAGTGATGGGAATGTTTTGTTATTTCCCAAACATTCAGACAGTTTTTATACACTTTATGTCCAGCAAGGAAAACACTTAGATGAACACAAGAAAAATTGAACAAAAAGCTTAATTGCAATACCTTGTCAGTCATCTTTAATGAAACTTGTATAAAAGAGGGATTGCTGTCCAAATGTGTGTGTGTGTGTGTGTGTGTGCATTAGTCTTTTTTCTCACATATTCTAGAGTATGTGCTGATGACATGACAGATTCACTGTCACCTATTTTTCTACATTCCCCCACCTCACCAACTCTGCTCCTCTCTCTCATATATATGAGTTGAGAGGAAAAGAATGACATCTCTCCTAGTGATATAAACTATCAATTTTTTTTTTTTTAAGCTTAAAGGTTACTGGGTCATAAAAAGACTTTATTCACAGAAATATTTCAAGAACTCATTTCTATACAGAAATGAACAAATTTAGGTATACTATTACATCCCAGTTTGGCTAAGATTGGGACACTGTCATAAATAATCTGTATATTAACTCTACACTAACTAACTACTTTCTTATGTAAAGTGTGCATCCCATCCAAAAATATTAATTAAAGCTTCACCCAGATCAAAGGGGGTATAATAGGTAGTGTGTGTAAGATATTACAATGATCCTAAGTAGATGTTCTGAGAAGCAACATTTTGATGCTAAGTAGAGCACACAAATATTATACTGATCCTAAGTAGAGCACAGACATTATACTGACCCTAAGTAGAGCACACATACATTATACTGACCCTAAG
>OZ038479.1:103096276-103148776 GCA_964036315.1 Acanthosepion esculentum
ACATCAATATGGATGTTTAAAAGACAAAAAGTCAATGAATGTATTGTGAATATTTGTGTAAATTTTGCCACATCTTCAATAAGTTATAAATATTATACAAAATAACCAACTAAAATAGTATTTATAACTTAATAAAAAATGAAGTTGCTTAGTACTGTACTGATTCTATGTACTTGCAGGTACAGTGTAATCCGGATATAAGAGAGTTGTCGGGACCGGAGACAAAGTCTCTTATATCTGTGTTTGGTCTATTTTGTTTTATTAACACAGGCTCTAATTTGGGACCAGAGAAAATCTCTCTTATATCCGGTTTTCTCTTATATCCGGGTCTCTTATATACGGGTTACACAAGTCTACAGCCTAATGAGGATACATAAGTATTTATTTTTTGGCTGCCTTCCAGATTGTATATCTTCCTATCCTTTTGACAAAACAATAATGCTGATATAAGCAGATAGTTTTTGTTTCTTTTTGTGGAAATAAAAACATTGGAGTTCTTACAATTTAGCTATTAGTTCATAGGTTAAAAATGGAAGCAATTTAAAATTAGCTTAAAGAATACAAAGCACAGAATGGAATGACTTGAACAAAACAAAATATTTTCTTTAGGTTTCTAAATTGATAGAATGTTTTTCGGGGTCCAATTTAAAAAAAAAAAGGAACTGAATTAAATCCATACAGAAGAAAGAAGTTCTTCAATACAGAAATATTTTGTCCAGTCTCAACCAAAATTATGCATTATGGTTATAAAAAAATATTACTTTTTATCACTTTGAACATGATGGACGTTTTCTTATGTACAGTAATGCCTTGAGATACGAGTTTAATTCATTCCAAGACCAAGTTTATAACTCAAAAGACTGGTATCTCAAATAAATTTTCCCCATTACAATTAATGGGAATACTTCTGCTCTGTTCCAGGCCCCTAAAAGTCAACTTTATTTTCATAAAACTCACCCATATTTTTGTATTTGTGGGTTTCTTATAGGCAAAAAAAAACCCCCAAAAATGTGTGAATAAACAAGAAATGTAATTTACAAACAATAAAATAAAAGAGAAAAAAACAAATTGGAAAGAAATAAACTTTACTAAACCATGAAGTTCATATGAGTCATAGGCAGAGAGAGAGAGAGAGAGAGAGAACGGCTAGCCTAGCAACTGCTAACCTAGCAACGGCTAGCCTAGTCTACAATACTGACAATTAACTTCACTTAATTTTTAAATTTTTCAAAATATTTACATTTTATCCATTACTGTAACTATTTTTTTTTAATTTTATAATTTTTTATTTATTGTCAATATGCAACGTTCATACTGTCTCACCAAATCCATTACTCGTACATCTTCCTCATGTTTTTTTTTTAATAATTTCCCACTTTACAGCAAGTAAAATCATATTCCTCGGCTTTTTAACACTGCTTTTACTTTACTTACTTTGTTTGGACCCATTGTGCCACTAAAGGAATTTTGCAAAATAAAAGCAAAAATGATGAAACATAACAACAGAGATCATTCCAGAGTGTCGTGAATACGTGTACTGTGAGCGGAAATACTCTTGAATACTCTTGAGGCTTGACGCTTGCTGTGCCACCAGTGGATGCTTAACTGAGACTTGCTTGTATTGCAAGGCAAAAAAAAAAAAAAAATTTGGCCAAACTCTGGATCATATCTCAAAAAACACGTATGTCAGTATGCTCATATCTCAAGGCATGAGTTTGTATATAATTAATACTGCCATAAGTAAGTAGAGTCTGGTAAATGAAAAACAAAAAATAGATTCTCTACAGAATTAATCATTTAATGATTATTAAACTTATTTTATATCTAAAAGTTGATTTTAAACAAATGACATACAGTATCTGTCTATATTTCTGAGATGAGGTATTGTAACTATTTACACTATTTACTTTTTTTAGACTGTTGTCCTCATCTTTGTTGTTATATCCATGCTGTTTCGGCTGTTGTGCACTCCAGCCTTCTTCAGGTGGAAATAGAACAATCTAACCCAGTGAATGAAATAAAGGGTTTGGTTTGAAATTTCAATCATCTGAAGAAGGCCGGAGTATACAGTGGCCAAAACATCATGGATATGACAAAGATGAGGACAACAGTTTTTTTTTGTTGTTTTTTTTTTTTAAGCCATTTCATCCCAAGAAAGGTGATAAAGCCACTAAGACTCAAGGAATTACTGATCATGAAAGAAATTGAGAAACCTTTGAGGAGAGAGGAGAATTAAAAGAACAGGATTCAAAAAGACAGAAGTTGACGATTGACATTGCAATCAAATTTTTGAAGATTGTGGTTGACAGTAAAGTGAAGTGTGAGAGAAGCAGAGAGCCGACGGCTACAGTCTAACAATAATTTCAGATTTTAATGAAGTGATCACATGATATTGCAGACATGATCATGGACAAGGTCAAAAAGTAATATAAAAATTTGTGGTCACTATTGTTATATGCACCTGTGACAGGATGAAGAAATTTAAACAGAGAGAAAAGGAGATTAACGACCGACTGCTGGTAGAACTGGGGTTAACATACCAGTCTTGAAATATCAGCAACAATGTTAAATTTTAAATGACATATCTCTAAACATTATATCATATTCTGCAGGTTATTACAACATAGTCATATAGTTTTGTAGCATACCTAAGATGATAATGGGTATGCCCCAATTCCCATAAATATGGTAGTAAATACTGCATGTTGGTCTGCAGTTGGAGATTCATTGTGGAATTCACTTGACTCACTTCTAGCAGTTGACTACTACTTCTATGCACTGCTGGCAAATCTTATATATGTTGTTCTTGTCCTAAGTATTATTGTTCATTACCAACCTTCCTGTGATTATTCTATTCAGTAACTTTTCCTAGGTTACAACATATAGAAAAGAAGACTTTAATAAAATATTTTACAATATCAATATAATTTCTTGAACATTGATATCTATATGATAGATATAATTATTATTTTACGTTATGAAAAAGAATTGGTCAGGATTGTTTTCATCAAAACAACGTAATATAAAGCAATATATAACAGAACCAACATTAATATTAGCATTTATGAACATTAACTTTATAGTGAATAGTGATTCAGTTTTCATTAAATACAATTTAAAGAATTTGTTAAGGTATAATTCACAGGAGTCCAATTTGATCCCAATGACAATGTAATATAGTCATAGAATGACCTGCATATAACACAGGAGAAACAACCAACCTAGTTTAAATAAAAAAATCTATCATGTTTAGTTACCTTTAACTAACTTTGTTCAATTAGGTTTAATAAAAAATAACCTTATTTTTTCAAAGTTTTAGCTGATAAGCATTTTATATTTATTCCGATCAACATCATTAAAGGATTTGTTTTCTTCTGATAGGGTGTATCAAAAGTATTTTCACTTTTAGAAATCTATATATTATTTATGATTCTACTCTTTAATTAATATTTAATTTATGTATTAGGGTTAGTTTTAAAACGATACTTAAATACTTTTAAAAGGGTAAAAACTGGCCACCAGCACCTTGAAAACATTTAAAAGCGTTAAAATCATTGAAAGAAACAATCTGTACAAAATTTCATAAGCTTCAAAAATGTTTTTTTTAAGGTTTCTTACAATTAAAAATTTTTAATATTTTCATACACACTAATATTTTAATTATTATTAACTTCTTTTTACAATCAGGTTTAATTATTATTAATTTTTGAATTAAACTCTCTATATTACAAAAAAAAAAAAAAAATTTGAAGGTTTTTTTTTTTCTCCACATAATCCCAAAAAACTCCAATTCCTAATAATCCTAATGTATTTAAATATGGAATCGTCATATTTTGGTCAATTTCAAAATAATCAGAATATAAGGCAGAGGAATGTAGACCTATATAAAAATTTGAACTCTATCCAGTTCACTGGACATGGTCAAATTGGAAAAATCCGACAATCAATAATTGTGCATTACACATTGTGACCACAAGGGACATTACTGCTGTTTCACATCATTCTTAACCATTTTACTAAGAATAAGTCAGCTTTCATGAAAAGTACATCATCCATCAAAAAACTAAATAGTTTTATAATCAATAAAAACATTGGCATCACAAACTGCTACAAATATAAACAGATATGAAAGATAGCTTCTCAAAATATCCTTAAGGATATTTTTACTATTCTTATCTTCTGTACATTGGGTGTATGTATATATTATGATGAAAGGCTATGAAAAAGATTGAAATTATAAGAAATAAAGGTTTACTTAATTTCTAGGTGGAATGAAAAGTACAAAAATGGATTTCAAGTAGAGAAGTGAAATCTATGGAGCAGTAACTGAATACATATATAAATCATATTCAAATAAAAATGTTTTTTTTTTTTTTAGCAGAGAAATGGTAAAGTTAATTTTATTAATGATTTGGCCAACTAACCTAGTTACATATAACTGGGGGAAAAAATGAAAATTGTAGCAGTTGTTTTTAATCAGGAATATGATCAGAATTTGAAGATTTTATTGAATAAAATTATAATTAACAACTGATTAAAAATGCAATTTATATCTTTCATATTATATCTAATGACAAGAAATTATTTAGTTAACCTTATAAGAATCTATACAGAATAAAAGACTTGTGTGCTTTTTTTAAAAAAAAATAATAATAAAGACTTTAAAAAATTACCATAGTTTTTGATGGTATGATAAACTACTACTACTTAGTGTGTATACAAAGAGTAACTGGTAGTTTACACTGTAGATCAAGTAACAGCAATTCTACTCAGTAATCCAACACTCCTTATTATTTTAGCTTTTTTCAATAGTGTTGTCGTCTGGATGATCTTTCGCAGATTTCTTCAGGGTCATTTCAAGTGCCCCAAAAATAATCGGCACAAAGGTTACCTTTCTATTCCAGTTTTCTTTTGCAATATTTCAATATTTATCTAGGTCTTGCATTTTTTTCAATTTATTGAATTTACTCTTCTGGACTGGATTGGGTGAATAAAAGCAATCTAAAAGTCCCAGACAATTTTATGCTAAGACTGATTCTGGTTTGTGCATAAAACATTTCAAATCCTTGTCATTTGCACAGTTTCTTGTGGACCCCCATCTCCAGACAATTATTCATCTTCTTTAGTCTCCTTATTGCTAGCACCACAAAAAATTATCTTGAGTTACAATGATTCATGGAAAAAATTTATATATATAAATTCCTAACCTTCTATTGCACATATGAAATTGCCTGAAGTTGAGAAAGTCCTATTTGTCAGTCCCAATGGTCAAATAAAAGTAACTGCAGACTCTCAAGTAAAACCAGATATACGGTTTAATTTGATTTTTTTTCCCTTTGTTTTGTTTCTTTCTTTCAAAAAGAAAAAAAAAATGTCAGGAAAATTAACTGTAGATTATATCAAATTTTTCCCATATGATTTAACTGCAGGCCAGTTTGTTTCTTTCCCCATAGACAACTTACAAAGATTGGTCCCAAGAGATGGCTTCAGGATAACCTGAAAATGTTATTTATTCCTGCAGACTCCTTGGTCTGGTTACAACTCTTCTCCATGAGTGCTTTAACCACAGCAAGTGATGCTACTGTGGTTGCAGTAGCAAGTAGGTTTCTGGGATGGAGGAAGAAATACTCTCTCTCTATATATATATATATATATATATATATATATATGTGTGTGTGTGTGTGTGTGTGTGTGTGTGTGTGTGTGTGTGTGTGTATATATATATATATATATATATATTAGTTAAAAGATAAGAGATAGATAAGAAATCTGCATATTAAACAAAATTGAAGAAAAATTTCCACCAGGAAGAATCAGTTAAAGAAAAAAACAAAAGTTATTTGGATAGTTACAAGTAAAAAGACTGAGAAATAAATTAATGTCTTTCTCAAGAGCATTTGTTTGAAGTGAAAGTAAACAACCTCAGCTGGAATTCTACTTTCCATGATGATAACTATTATGACAATACCACCCCTCTGTTATGTATACACACAGACAAATTTTATATATATATATATATATATATATATGCAAACAAACAATGGCGTACTGAAAGTTCTTGCTCTGACCCACTTCTAAAAATTCTGTATATCAATGACCAAACATTTAATTTTGGGAAGTGGGTCGGGATGAGAACTTATATATACCATAAACATCAGATTTAGTGTGTACATATGTTTGAGTAGATATCCTTGTTTTTGTATTTTTTTTTTTTTTAAGTGAAAACTATTCTGGAGATCAAAAGACTTAAAGAAAATGTGCTTCCTGATAAGAGACTCACCTGTATTCTCTATTTAATCAGGAAAACCCATTTTCTTTAATCAGACTTTTGATCTCTAGGTTGGAAGATATTAATTTCATTGTTTAAAAAAAATGAGAATGTCTACTCAAACATGTGTACCCACTTAATATAACATTAATAGTAATAAGAAATGTCAGATTAAAAAATCTATTTATATATATTATTTATGAATAAATGGATTTTTATATTAATATAAGGATTTTAACAAGCGTAGTAAAAATTAATTTTTAAAAATAGTTTTGTCAATATCTTCATTCTAGAAAAATGCAATAGAATAGGTATTTATATTTTTATGCAATTTAATCTTAATGTCTAAACTATCTTAAATATCTGTTATTAATACAGACAGCGAGAAGAGCTTCACTGCTCTTAAAGACTGGCAGATGACCAAGAAGTAATTGATAAAATGAAAATTATTACTATTGAAGTGACTCCAACAATCTGTCAGTTTAGATCATTCAAATCTGACTCAACATTCCATTGTCTCAACAGGTTTGCTGCACCTGCAACTTCACATTCTTTCTACAAATAGCTCTAAAATATATTATTTATATATGAAACAGTGCTATGCAAATCATTTTTCTTGTCGATTACAAGATCGTAGGTATAAGAGAGTAGATATAAGAGAGAAATAGAGAAGGATAATTTAGTGACTTTGCCCTTGAAATTCAAGTATAAATTGTGATATAAATAAAGGATGACACATTTTCATTGAAACGCCAGATTAGTGGATTATCAGCTTAGTGTAAAGAATGTCAACTACAAGCATTAAGCTTGATACTCTAAATGACTCAGCCAAAAGCCAGCAACAATAATTGCCTAATTTTGTTCATGAGTTTATTACAATCTTGATAGCTTCTTAAAGTAAATTAACCTTAGGGTTGTAAATCACACTGGTAAAACAAAATTATTTTGGAACAAAAAATCCACTACATACACCTCAAAAAAAAAAAAAAAAAAGAGAAGAAGAAGAAGAAGAAGAAGAACAACAACAACAACAACTTCTTCTTCTTCATTTAATTCCATAAGATATAAAGTTTACTTTTAAAACAGTAATTTTTTTTTAATGTAGTTACATTATAAAATTACTGTTTGAAAAGTAAACTTTATATCTTATTATCCTAACATTTCTATCTATTTTTCTTTTTGTATTTCATCTGAAAATTATAATTAAATTTGAAATCTGTTTTTCTGGATGACTCATTTTTAAAATTTTTTTTTACTTTAACTTAGTTCCCCTTTTGCTAATCATGTTTACAAGATATCATTATAAATAGTCCTACTAAAATATCTAACCAAAATACCATAAGTGGATCTGTTCCAGAGAGTATAAAAATAATTACATAGTCTTAAATTCTCACAGAGTTCTTGATAAGAAAGACAATAACGACTCCATATATATATAAAATGCAATGTGTGTGTGTGTGTGTGTGAAAAAATTCACATATAAATAAGATATATCCATAAAGAGACAATATGAATAAAAACAAAAAGAAAACTTTTCTTTGCCAATGTATTTGTCCACTGAGGAACTTGATCAAGGTAAATCTAAGGATTTTATTTTGCAACATGTATTTATAAAACAGAAATAAAAATATTGTTAAGTTTTCAACATTTTTAAATTTAAGAACACTATAAAATATTCTTAAAGCTAATTGTGTAAGTAAAGCTAGGCTATGGAGGACATTAAGTGATATAATGTAATACCTAATAAATGGAAGTGAGTAAATGTTTTAATGAATTTATATTTTCTAATTTATTATACATTTATTGTTAAATTATTACTTTTGATCTCAAGAATGCCACAGTTATTAAAAGAGAAAATAACTTTCTTAGATGAGAAATTCTTGAGACTGCAACTATCAATTCTTCCCAAAATGTTAATTTACACTCTGGATTTTTTCAAATAATACTCCTTCCCCAAGCCAACATTCATGACCATTAAAAAAATTAAAAGAAATCAGTTAACTCATAACCTATTATTTAAAATAAGTACATACATACATACATATATAAATAATTTATCAAATAACATTAATAAAATATATATATATATATATATATATATATATATATATATATATATATATATATATATATATATAAATAAAAACAAAAAAGAATGAAAATTCGGCAACAACACACTTGTTTATTAGGCATTAAATTACATCACTTAGCATCCCCACTCTCTATATCATATATATATATATATATATATATAACAAACAGTGAATATTTATTATGCCTTTTGGTGAGTTTTTCCTGATGTCAAATAAGTCATTTGATGTCAGGCGGAAACTTGTAAAGGAACTTGTCAAAATAATGTGTTATGCTGTTAATAGTCCAAAGCTTAAAGTGAACATGGGTTCAAAGGCTTTAACTGTAGAATAGATTTAAGCATCACATGACTTAAAGATTTTACAGTTCAAAGTCATTCTAACACATGCCTGCCTAGATTGAAAACAAATTCTATTGATAATCATTGTTCTTTGATGTTAAGGGCTTCCGGAGTTTTTAATAGTTTTTTTTGCAGTTGGAGTAGCAGATTACTATTGACCAAAATCTAATGAAAGTGATAACATTTGGTGCTTTGTTCAGAGAAGTGATAATTCAATCTTCTAAAGATAAATGTTGCTGTTTGACCAACATATGTTGATACTTATTTTTGTTATTGACAAACACAAGAGAATCAGTATACCAAATTTGTATTTTGCAAGGTAGTTTTGATGAATCAGAGCTGTAGGAGTTACATGTCACTTGACATCAAATGACTTATTCAATGATAGAAGAAATTCACAAAAAGCTCAACAAATATCCCTTATCTGTTTATTCAACAAAATATGTCTGATATGTATGTTTAAATTACCATTATACAAGAGCAATAATCAATTGGTTTAATAACATTAGCAATAAACTGTTCCTTCATACAATTAGATATAAAAGACTTCTACCATCTATTAATGAGAATACAGTAAACAACACACTAAACTTAGCAAAACAATACATGATTATCCCCAATGAAGACAGATATAATTAAACACTGCCTAAAAATCAATATTATACAAAAATAAAAAATATGGACAAAAAATGGGTTATAATAATAATAACAATAATAATAATGATGATGATGATGATGATGATAATACCATTGATGTAACAATGGGTAGCTATGATGGTGCATTTGTGAAAACTCATAGGCATATACATAATCAATAAATTAACAAAATATTAACAAAAAAAGATATACATCTATACAGAGAATACAATCTATTAATTCTAAGAAATTGCAGTGGCAAAACCACATAAAAAATTTAAAAAATTCAAAACCCTAGGATTTACAATAGATATAAAATCCAACTAAAAAATAGTAAATTTCTTAGATATAACATTCAACTTAAACAACTGAATGTGCAAAGCACACAGAAAACCAAACAACAATCCAATATAGATTAACAAAAATTCCAACAACCCCCACCCCTACACCTAACAATTTCAAACAAATACCCATATCTATAAATAAAAGAATTTCAAGTTGGATTCTAGTCGGAGAATGCATTTTTTCCACAAAATTTATCGAACATTCAAGGCCAATAAATGTAATTAATACTGTTTATTTAAAAAAAAAACAGCATTTACTTAAATAAATTTTATCTATTAAAAATAATGTATGAACTGGAAATATATTAAATAATTGTCGGACTTAATCCATTTCATAATATGTTGTCAATGTTTACATTAAGGTATGTTTCGTGAGCAGATATGATCATTTGGGAAAGATCAAAGAGCTGAGTGGTGTAGCACGTCAGATCAATTGACAGTTCCATATAGGAAACAGATTAGATTCCTGCTGGTGAACACATATTTTCTATTAAATTTCTCAAACATTCAGGCCGGTAAAGGTAATTAATACTGCTTACAAACAAGATTTCCAAAAGTATTCTTACTATTTTAGCAGAAAGTATGGTAGGTGTTGATGCTTAAAAATGATTATTTTTCTAATTCGTTATTTTCAAGAAGAATATTAACAAATAAACAAATGTTGATTAAAATTGTACCACTACCTACACTTGAAATCTACTGGGTCGTGGCCACCAATATAGAAGGCCTGCTTCACTGGGTTATGGGAGAAATGTGATGTCATCACATTGAGTCCGACTTTCAAGAAGCATGTTGTTTGTTTTGTGTATCAGATTTTTTACAGCGGCATTTTAAAATTATTTATTAATACTTTCTTTTAAATATTGAATTAATTTAAAACAAAAACAATGCCTTATAGATGCGTTGTACCAAATTGCAAAGGGAATTATAAAAACGGCCCTAAAGTACATGTATTTTCGTTCCCTAAAGAATTATCTGATGTTTGGATTCGTACAATCAGAAGAGATCATTTTTCACCTACTAAATTCAGCAGAGTGAGTATTTTTTGTATTAAAAAATAAGTAAAATTTATTGAAACTTTAATGAAAATTAATACCATGTCTCTGTAATTCATAACTTAAAGTTAATAAGACATAAATCTATTGAGAAAGTTTAGATATTCATTCTCATACGTGTTGCTTTTAAAATCTAAAACCTCATTTTTTTAAGAAATTTTCGACAAATTCATTCATGAATTCCTAAACGAATATTTTATATACATAAAAAATGATTCTAATAAGTTTAACGATTTTTTAGAATTGTTTTATTCGTGATTAAATGAAACTTTAATTGAATTAATTAATTTCATGTCTGTAATTTACAACACATTTTAAAACAAAGTTTTGTTTTAAAAAGTTATTAAACTCAATTGAAACTTTGAGGATTAAAAATTAAAATAATTTCATATCTTTATAATTCACAAAACATTAAAAACAAAGTTGTGAAAGTTTTTAAAAAACTGAAATCTAATTTTTATAAAAATAAACTTTAAAGAAATTTGATATAAATTCATAAAGGAATCTTTTTATAGGCATAAAAATAATTGAATTATTTTTTAGAATTATTATAATTCTAATAATTTAACAACATTTTAGAATTGTTTTATTCATAAGAATGTTTTTTTATTTATTATTTTAAATTAAAAAATGAATAAACGTTAAAAATTCTGTTAGCTTCGTCACTAATAATCTTTTGTTGAATTCTCTCCACTTTTCCTAAAATTGTTAATGCTTCATATTACTGTAGATTTTTGCCGATTGATTTTCTTAGATTTTCACAAGAATTTAAAATAGGTTTGGTTTTTAAAATCTTTTTAGGTATGTGAACTACATTTTTGACCGGAAGACAAGGAGAGAATCGTGAGCTTTTGACGAAAAACCAGGTGTCACAATTGCAGTTAAACTAAAAAAAATATATCTTCATGATGGTGCTATCCCTAGAATTTTCACAAACTGTTCCTCATATTTATCTTCATTGAATACTTCTAGAGAGTCACCATATTCCAGGAGAATTCGACTAGAGAATTCTGCTCTTAAAAGTGCTTTAAATCAAAGTATTAATGATGACTTAGCATATAAAATGCAGAAGAAATTCCATAATATTAATGATCTAGAAGGGAAATTAAATTTCCTTGATAGAAATTACAGGAGTTTTGTTAGACAGCAAGAGACATTATATTCAGCATCATCAAATCCCCATATCCAAAAATCAATCTGTCTCTTGTGATTTTAAAATCTGTCTCTTGTGATTTTACAGTACACGTGTTTTGTAGAGATGTGGAAATGCATTCAATAGGGGACTATAAGATTCCTAAACATCTAACTGATCAAAATACTCTTGAAATTCTTATAGAAAACATGAAGAAAAGACACACAACAACAGCAAACTGAACCTCAAAATATGATTTTTATATTAAAATTAATAATGTCATTTCTACTATTAGTGCAAGAAGAATCAAACAAATATTTTAATGCAATCAAATTTATATATGAGCAGCTAAATTTAATGACACAAAATAAGCTTGATTATTCAACAGAAATGATGATATTTTCTTCATTGTTATATAACTGCTCCCCTAAAGGGTACAGATTGTTAAGAGACAGCAAAAATATAATTTTACCTAGCTATTCAACCATTAAAAGACTAACGTTATCAACATATATGAATCCTTTGATTGAGCAACATAACAATTTTCTTATGTATATTAAAAATAAATTTAAGCTCCTAGTGCAGAAGGACATCACAGTATCTTTACTTGTTGATGAAATTCATCTAAAACCTTATTTAGATTATAAGGGTGGTAATATTATTGGCTTATCTGACAACAGCAGTGAAGCTGCAACAAGTGCTTTTGCTTTCATGATTAGCAGTGTATTCTCACAATATAAAGATGTTGTGCATGTCATGCCAACTAAATGTCTTAAAGCTGAGAAGTTATTTGACATGGTTAAACGTATAATAATTGGTTTAGAGGAGATAGGCTTTCAAGTATTATCAATCATAACAGATAATAATGCTATAAATAAAAAAGTTATATCTTTCTTTTGCAGTCCTCCAAAGCTTTCCATTGTATATCCACACCCAGTTATAAAGTCTCGACCTCTTTTCTTCTTTTTCAACTCAGTCCATATATTAAAATGCATTAGAAACAATAGGCTTAGTCAAAAAAGATGCAAATAAATGCATGCTGTTCCCCAAATTTTGTCATAATGGAAATCATGAATTAGATAGTATCCAAAGTGCCCCATTTTCTACCTTACAGAAACTTCATGCCTTAGAATCTCAGTCAATTTTGAAATATTGTTATAAATTAACCTCAAAGGCACTTTCTCCTACTAATCTTGAAAGGCAAAATGTTAATTTAGTTCTGCAAATTTTTAATGAATATACTATTCAAGGATTATTGACCTTAGGAAAATAGAAATATTTGCCTAATTTTGCAGAAGTTGCAGAATATATAAACACATTTTATATTTGGTGGACAATAATGAATGTTAAAACGCCATATAAAGGTTGTCGGCTTAGAAATAAATACTGCAATCCACTTAGAATGGATGAAGAAAATTTTAGATTTATCTCTGTATTCTGTGACTTGTTAGAATCTTGGAATAGCATTTCTGGAAGAAATGGCAAATTAACAAAGGAAACCTTCATTGCTTTGCATCATACAACCTATGCATTTCTAGAACTGACCAAGTATTGCATAGAAGAACTGAAAATGCTATACATATTACCAGGCAAATTTCAAACTGATCACCTTGAAGCAAGGTTTGGTCAGTACTGGCAACTTAGTGGGGATCAGTACAATATCTCGATACGGCAAGTATTTGAGTGTGAAAAAAAATTAGAATGCAATCAGTTTTAAAATTAAACTTACCATTTAATCAACAATACATTAAAATTGATTTAAAGAGTTTACAAGAACCAAACTGGGATGAAGTGACAGAGGAGGAAAAGTTAGATATATATAAATATAGAATTGATGTTAAAGAGGATGATGTAAATAATTGTAGCGAAGTTTTACCTGTAATACTATACTTAGCAGGTTATTGCTGTAATGCAGTTTTTAAGAAAATTAAATGCAATAGTTGCAAAGATTTAATATCTGGAAGTGTAAAAGATAATGTGGAAGAAATACCTGAAATAAGCAGCTATATTCAGGGGATTAATAGAGGTTCACTCTTATATCCTAATGATAAAACTTAAATTTTGTTCTCTATAATTATGTAGTCATTGATAAACTGATAAAAAATCATTCTTTTCTTCATTCAGTAAATCAAAGAAAATTAGCCATGCATATAACATTGAATGTTTTGGCAGATGATGAGCTTCTTTTTGATGTTGACACTTGTGATGAGGGTCACAATATAGAAAAAATACAAAAAATGTTTGTCTGGAGCTCTACAAATGCTCTTTTAAATAATTTTTGTTCTAGGAAAAATAATAATATTACAAGTAACAAGTTAAGCAAAAAAAAAAAAAAAACTTCAAACATACAGCTATTTTTCTGAAAGTATTATTTGATTTTTAAATCCATCTATTGTTTGTATCTAATTTATTTGCTTGTTTGTATTTATTTGTTTCTTATTTATGTTTGTTTTATTTGTTCATCATAATTATTTTATTCATTCATCATTTAATTATGATTTGTTTATTTAATTATTGTTTGTTCCCTAATTCATAATTCAGTTGTTACTATATTTGAGTAATAATCACTTAATGATTACAAAAATTGTAACTTTACAGAATAATTATTATAATTGAAATAAAAACATGCAAATTAAAACAACGCTGATTATGATTTATGAAAAATTTTCAAATGTGAAACAATTAAAATCCTGAACGAATTTCAGTCTTTAATTGTCTGTAACCTACTTTTCTATAAGTATTATTTGAATTTTAAATCTCTTTTTTGTATCAAATTTATTTACTTTCTTGTATTTAGTTTATTTGTATCTTATTTATAATTTACTTGTAATTTGCTCGACTCTTTCTTTGTTTGTTTCCTAATTCATAATTGAGTTGTTGCTGTAGTGTAAGAATAATAATCATTTAATACTTACGATATTGTAACTTTACAGAATAATTACTAAAATTAAAATAAAAACATGCAAATTAAAACAATACTGATTATGCTTTTAAAAATGTTTTCAAATTGGAAACAAATAAAATAATGAACGAATTTCAGTCTTTAAAATTTAATGAAATGTTACATGATGTTTAATTTCTCTACTTTAACAAAACATTCAGCAACAACATTTTTTTTCTTATCGGTTGATTTTTTTTTTAAAAATTAATATGAAATAAAGTTCTGTATAAAATCCAATTCTGTTCCTTTCTTTTATAAATGTATTTTTAAAAAGCTTTCTAAAACCAATTTTTTTATTACAATCTTTCGTTACATTATGATTACTGTCTGTTTCCCTGCATGGACTACATTTGTGATGTCATGTCACTATCGAGTAGGTCTTCTATATCGGTGGCCATGACTGGGTGCCTTTTATACAATCTTTGATCTCATACCAAAATTTGTGTATAATATAAGACACTCAAACTCATGGCTGAAGTGTAATGACCTTTGAAGATGACAAGGTGTCCTATACAAAAATATTTAGATAAATCTGTATTCTGTTCCAACTTCAGTGGTTTAGAATCTTTTCTCTTGGAACAGTTGCCAGATATTGCACTTTGTGAAATCAATTTAAATTTTTCTATTGCTACCAATGAATTCTGTTTCAGGCTATCTTCCATTTTACTGAAAAGATTCCAGCATCTACATGGATGCCTAGGGAATTGTCACTAGGGTCCCCAGACAACTCTTTCATGTGCTTTCGACTTTCATTATTACACTGTTAGCTATCTCTTTTTCTTTTATTGTTCTTCCTCTTTTTAGGACTGCAATATAATAGACATAATCTCTAACAATATAGAAACAGCACTATCTCCATCCATCTGTGAACATCTTTGTGTTTGGTAATTTTAATTAATTTTTAACTGTGACATGTGGCTTAAACATTCTAATGTTACTAATGTTGCTGGTATTCAGACTTTCATTTTTTCCATGGCTCAATCTCTTACTCAAATCATGGCTTTTCTTACTCATTTTCCCTAGCAAATCCGAGCAACAGTCTTCTTTACTTGATTTATTTCTTACCTCTTCTCCATGAGCGTTGCAACACAGTCCTCTTGAAAACTTAGATCACTGTAGTATCTATTGATATTTCATTGCAGTCATCTATTGAAAAGGAACCTCCTATTCATAAGACCTCTTTCTGTTACCAGCATGCTGATTGAGACACATTCTACAACTTTCTTCGGGACGCACCTTGGACTGACATCTTGGGTCAGAGTCATCATGGATGCTTTCATTCCTTCTAAGAAATACAAGGTGAAACCTTAATCTTCTCCATGGTTCACACCAGCATGCTCTGCTGCTAGAGTCCACTGGAACCACTATTTCTGGCTATACTAGCATAACAGTTCCCATCCTAGTTGGGGATGCATGTAATAAAAGTAAAGGTATCCTCAAAGGAGCTAAATCTTTGTTTGATGAGAGAATGAGGCACTGTATTGCATCTTACAACTTTGGCTCTTGTGACTTCTGGCAGCTCAGTAACAGTGTATTAAATAAGAGTAAGTTTTCTATTCCTCCTCTCTTCAGTCAATTTGCAGTGTTAACATCTGTTAAGCTGAATGTTTCGCCCATAAATTCTCCTCAAACTCTACTCTTGACTTAGAACCAAGTCTCTGTTTCTGCTATCATCTGGATCCCCACAAAGCACATGGGCTTGATGGTATCTCTGCAATAGTCTTTAAGAAGCATGCCCCTAAATAGGCTCTTATTCTCTCTAAGCTATATAATAAATGCCTTGCTGCTTCTTGCTTTCCTGCCTGTTGGAAATCCACATCTGTCGTTTCCGTTTTTAAGAACCCTGGTGAACCATCTGATCCTTCCAACTATTAGCATTCTACTTCTTTCTGGGAAACTACTAGGAGGCCCCCTAATCAATTCTGAATTGGTTAAGCATCTCACATCACAGGGCCTTTTTTCAGACAAGCAATATGGCTTTTGTTTCTCCAGCTGATGTACTGACAATAATTGTGGAAAGCGTATATCAAGTTCTCGATAAGAACAGGGAAGCTCAGGCTGTAGCTTTGGACATCTCGAAAGCTTTTGACAGGGTTTGGTATACAGGTCTTCATAAACTGAAAAGTTACAGTGTCTCTGGACAAATTTCTGAACTGATCCAGTCTTTCTTATCAACTCATGAAATCCTGAATGACCACACTCTTCCATTAATGACTTCCCCAATGGCATCAGCTCTCAAGTTGGTATCTATGCTAATGACAACCATTTACTCCTCTCTTGTTAGTAGATCTGATCAGATTGGCAGCTGATGTCAAAAACAACCTTCAGTCTGGAGAAATGGATGGCTTATTAATTTTAACACCTCCAAAACTAAACTTCTCCTCTATTAATCATCTGAGAGACCCCTGAAGTTATAAATAAGAGACATCAGATTAAAATTAGTTTTATTAGGTACCGCCACTAATTCATGATACCTAAGGTTTAAAATGAATCTTTATAAATGAAAAGAAGCTTTCTTGAAAGCTAAAGGATTAAATTTGGTGTATTTCAAACAGAAATTATATTGATTGGAATTGATTTTTTTCCAAAAAGCTGATCAGTGCCCTTTTTCAGTTGTCTTTCTTCACAATATAATTCGCTGTATTAAAAAAATCTTGCAAAAATAAAATATACTTTTCTGAAATTTTATTTGACGAATATTAGCTGATTTAATGTATAATTAATCTGATTTGAAAAAAATATTTATTTTAATCTTAAAATAACACAGAAATCTATTTTTAAAGAAAAACAGTAGCTGTGTTTTTAATCAACACCACCATGTTGCATGTAACTGATGAGGCAATGACAGGTGATTGCATAATGATTGTTGTTCTACAGAGACTTTATCTGTAAAGCATAATTTAAGAAAAGGACAAGTGAGCATTTTTTTTATATAATTTTTTTAAGTACTCAGGAATCTTAAAAATGTTGGAAAATATTCTCCATAATCTAATTTTAGGCATGTTGACTTGAAATTTACTATAGTCATCGCTCTTATTTTCTGCTAATATTGTTAATGACCATATTTTCAAAAATGGGCATGTTACATAATATTTTATATATATAAAAAAAATTCTAAATTATTTTAAGAATCTTAGTGCAAAATGATTTGTATTAAGCTTTTCACTTAATAACAATATCACCTAACAAGATTAAACTAGTGTAGAAAATTAAAAGATTTTAAAAATTATTATGAAAAAAAACTTTGCTAATTAAATAATGTTAATATTTTACAATTTGGAGCAGATTTTCAGGAAATGAGTAGCAGTTTGAAGAAAAAAAATCAATAATTTACATTCTCTAAGGAGCCCTGCTTTTAAGAAATAAAAAAATTTGGGGATAAAAATTTATTTCATGAAATTAAGTGTGTGTGTGTGGGGGGGGGGTAACATATGCAAAAAAAAAAAACATTTTACTAAAATTTTCTAAAAACAAATTTCAAAATAATTTAATTCGTTTGTGAATAAGTCCTGAAAATTTCATTAAAATCTGACAATTATTTGTTTTCTACAAGAATTTCCAAATCAATGTCTTTTTCACTAGAAAAAAACCCACTAAAACATTAATTGTAAATATAAGTATTATGTTGACCACTGATGCAAAAAGAAAAAAAAAAAGAATTTTAACCAAAATTTTGAACATGCTAGAAGGGATTAAAAAAAATTTAATAAAATAATCAAAAAATACTTTGAAATTTCCTCTTAATAAAAAACATTTTGATAATAAAACTTTGTTTTTATTAAGTTTGGGGCCTTTTTTCATCATGCCATGCTGTTTTTTCAATGAAATAGTGCAGGTACCTACTTTTTAAAAAAAGTACATAATGAACTTTTATGATATACAGGATGCGACGGGTAAATTGTCGACATTTTATATTTTTAATTTCACACATGCATGTTGTTAGTTTTTGATTTGACCAGCATAGTAAAGTCAGTTGTGCACTGTCTGTGAGAAAAGGAGCACCATGAAGCAATGCACTTCTCCAGAAATTTGGAAACATCATGTTGTACTGCTTGGCATTCATGTCAGAAACTCCAATACATACATTTCAGAAGGTTTCAGTGTCAATCTAAGGACAGTGCAGAGGATCCAGAAAGAGTTGGATGAATGTAATGGTGATTACAAAGTGATTGGAGTGATCACGAGTGATGGCAACATTATGCTTCCATTCATCTTCCCACAGGGTCTCGGACTCAACACAGAGGCTTACATCAATTGCCATGAGGAGGTAGTGCTGCCCTAGGTCAAGAGGGTGACTGCTGGAAAACCCTATGTTAGGCAACAGGATTCTGCAGGAGAATCCAGTCATACAATTTCTGTGACCACATCACCGCTTACATCTGGTCACCTAACTCCCCAGACTGCAACAACCCCCTTGATTATTGTGTGTGGGGCTCATTTGAGCAAGAGACCAACAAAACTCCTTATAATACCAAGGATGAACTGAAGTCAAGAATTATGGCAGCATTCACCAAGTTAAACAACAAGACTGTCCAGGAGAGTTGCAGGAGATTCCAACATTGTCTGAAGGCCATGGTTGAAGCCAATGGCCATTTTATTGAATAAATTTACTGTTTAGTATCTCAAGATATTTTTATGTAATTTTGGTAAATATATCTGTTAAAATGAGATGTCAGTGTTATTTTCATTTTTTGCATAATTTAGATGACACTTTATCCATCGCACCTGGTACATCTTTTTTAAATAACATAAGTTCTATCTTTTTAACTCTTTTTTTAAATATCAAATTTAATTATGAAAGTTGATGTTTTCACAATAAAATTGGTATTAATCAACCAATGTTGGGAGTTTTTCAGGATATAATTATTTATATGATAAATATAACATGAATTACAGCTTATAATATCTGTTTTTTTTATTAGGATTATTTGCAATAATTTACTTTGCTGGCATGGTATTCACGGATTGTTCATCATGTTATAAATAAATATCTATAATAGTTATAAGATTGATATTTACCTAATTTCAGATATATATAGGTCATAAGAAAGATATACCCTTAAGAGAGAAACAAGATATTATAAAATTATTGAGAGAATGCAAAATAATGTTGGAAGTTGCAAAATAAAATCGACAGAGATCAGAGAACAATCAAAATTGGGGACAAGAGCAAGATAAAAACTGGCTTTCAAAATGTTACCAAAAGAGAGTTTGTAAACATTGAAAGTTCAATAAGCAAGAAGAGTGGATTTACCAGCAAGAAAAAGAAGCAGGTGTTGCAAATGTAAACAGAAAAGATGTAGAATATTAGGAACATTAGTCAAATATATGAAAGCAATCAATTACTACATTTAAATAAATGTCACAAAGGGAAACGTGTAAAGTGGGCAAATTAATAAATGAAAATTGGTTTCTCAACAGCAATTTTTAGTGATGAATGTAGAGCTACATTGGATGGACGTAATGGTTGGGCAGAGGATGGTTACTTCATGGAAATAGCTGACCAATAAGAGTGGGAAAGTTGGAGTAATGTTTTGGACTTTGAGAAAAATTATTATTCCTTCCAAATTTGATATTGCTAAGATAAATTAACAGAATTATTGTAAGTTCTTGGACAAAACATTTGTTTGAATAATACAGGTCACAACCAAGAAGCATTAAACACAAATGTATATTCATGCAAGATAATGTTTCTTCACATTCTGTTAACTGTTGCATAGATATTTGGTAAATATGTCCTGGTTTAGCCAGGACATATATCAAGTGTGTGTGTGTGTGTGTGTGTGTGTGTGTGTGTGTGTGTCACAGACCTGAAGCTAAAGGGGTGTTGGGTCATTAATATACTTTACTATACATGAAGAACCTAAATTTATAAGTAAAATCGAAACTATCCAGTCTTGAAGATTATTATAATTTCAAAGCCTCGGGATTGTCCACTGTGGCAAAAAAAACTTTCAAAGGCATCAAATTAATAGTATAATCTCTAGACTCACTCGATGTTAATCCAACAGTTAATGATCCATCAATAAAAGTGGTGTATTTGAAAATGGAAACCAAAATTCAATCAATAACTCTGAGGAAACAATAAAAAAAAAATGCTGTAAATAATATTAAAGCTGAAACATTAGAAAGTGAAAAAAAAATGAATAGATGAAAGAATGGTGAATGCTATAGGATGCCAAGGAGCCCATGTTAACATGTAAGAAAAGAAAATAATTTATTCAGTTGTATAGGATGTTGTGCTAATCAAATATATGTTTCGATTGCATATATCTTTTTTTTTTATAAATAAAAATTTATGACACATTCAGTTTGAATAAGCAAACACCTCTAAAACAAGTTATCATCAATATTTTTATAAGGATAGATATTATCAGTTGAAATTCACAATATATTGTTCATATACACATACACACACACACATATATATATATATAGATATAGATATATATATATATATATATATACACATACACACACACATTATAAATGCAAATGTCAGTGTGTCACACTTTTTCAACTTAACTCCTAGAGGCTGTAGCCCAACATATCATACCATTTTGGAATCAGGCTGACTGTGAGCAAATTAAAAACATTCTGGGCCGGATCCGGATCCGCAATCTTGAAATCTTTGATTCTCAACTTTTCATTATTGCGATTGTTTTCAGAGATTTTTTACGTGATTTTTTTGGGGACAAATGTTTTTGGATGATAAAAACTTTTATAACTTGGAAATAAATTTGGGAATAATCAAAATCAATTGTGAAATCCAGTGAAAGTCACCCATGAAATGAAAATAATTGTTTGTACAGAAAGTAAGGACCTACATACATCAAATTGTCTTTAAATTAAGTGTCAGCAAAAGAATTGTTGTTGAACTTTTAAAAGGTAAATATTAATGCAATACTTAAATGCAGTTTATTGTTGTCTATCACATCTCCTTCTCCTTACCTATTTTGATGAAAGCCCAATGAAGAACCCTCCACAGGAGCTAGTTTTAATTTTAATATATATATATATTATATATATATATTGATTGATAAAATATAGTGTTAAAGTATACAATATTTATAGGGTAAAAGTGCTCAACATCTAAAGTGTGTGTAAATATAAGTGTGGACACTGATGTCAACACCAACTGATGACAGTTCGTTCCATGCTTGAACACAATCTTCAGGTTATAATGTCCTAGTGACTAACATATATAAAAAGTCAAGCTATAATCCAACCTACATGGCCTGAAAGTTGCAGACTGTTCTTGAAAATATTACCAACATTGGTTAGTTAATATCAATTTTATTGTGAAAACAATGACTTGCATAATAAAATCTGACAGTGCTTATATATACGTTAGGACTAAACTAAAGGGAAGATAAAGGAGACTGGCCACAGAAAACAATTCAGCAAAACTGTAAATATATATTTTAAATGTCATGCAATAATCCTCTGAGTGACTGTGAAAATCAAACATAATATAGGCACTACTGCTAAGAATACAAAGCAGTCTATTGACAAAGACTCACCTCCATATGAATGTTTGATCAGTTAACCTAAGAAATCCAGTCTTGTTACGTATCTCAACAGAAAAACATTTTTAAAAAAACTGAAGCCTTCTATTAAGTAAGTTAAAAACATGAAACAAACACTAATCAATGCATTGACATTATAAATATAGGCAGGAATGAAAAATACAACAGTTTTCATTGGGGGGGGGGGGGGTTGAAGAATGTATGTACTTTCCTTTCAAATAAACAGAATAATGAAAACTGTAAATGAGGTGTCCTCCTCTTGGTTGTTTTGTTTGCAGCTGTTGCAGACTCTAGCCTTCTTCATGCACCACTTGTATTCAATGAGGAATTAATATTTCTTAAATTTCATTACTTTACAGTATAAGAACCTATTTGTTTAGAAGGTCAAACTTGACATTTCAGGTAGAAACAAATTGATATTATCTTTCTTCTGCAGTGGTTCACTGATGAAAAGAGTATTTCTTGGAAGTAACAATCAGAGAGTAATCTAATAATAAAATGAAACAATGATCTAACATAAAACGAGAGAAACAAATTGATTTCTTAAATAAGGGTTTAAAGACCTGGTGAAAATGTTTATTAGCTTATATATATATATATATATATATATATATATATTAGTTAGGTAATGAAATGTTTCGTAATCCATATAGATAATCCCAAGGAGGATGTAATCCAGAGAGCTCAATGTAAAATAGAGCAAATATTAGTTTAATTGCAAAACAGACAACCTTACAGGTCCACTGATTATATTTTATTTCCCCAGGAAAAAAATTTTTCCTGGTTCCTTAGATCATATTCTCTATTTCTTTTCTTTTATATTTTATCTCTTTGTCTTTTTTCTTCTCCTTTTCCTGTGAAAAGACTTAAATAGGTCAAATGTCTGGCACCATACACTTACTCTTATGTATCTTAATATAGATTTAAACTAGGTACCTTCATGAGATTGCCAGAAAATGAGCCATAGCATGATAAAAATGGCCTTAAACTTGCCGAAAATAATTTTTATTTGTCTAACTGTTTATATTATAATCAAGAGGAAAGATCAAAGTATTTTTTCATTATTTTTAAAAAATTTTTTATCATTTTGAGCACGTCCAAATTTGTCTTTTAAAATCATGTTTTTTTTTTTCAATTGTCACCCATTTTTTTAAATTTTTAAAATTTTATAAAAAAAGTTAATTTTTCCGTTTAAAATTCTGCCAAGAAATAGTTACACTTTTTAAAAAAATTTATTTTTACAAAATTTAAAATTTAAATGTTTATTTAACATATTTTGAAAGAAAACATTACTTACTTTACGCGCTGAAAAGTGTACTTTAAAAAAAAAAGACAGTGGGTCTGAACAGTAGCGACACATTCGATGTGTTGATTGATGCTGTCATCAAGTATTGACAGCTTACGCGACCTAATTTCATCGTACGGATGGACAAAAGGGAAATAATTTAGCTTTTTATTGAACCAAATTACGTAACCAGTTATTAAGGGAAAATTACAGCGTTTTAATTTTTAATTGTTTCTTAGCGTTCCATCTTTACGTGTACGATGCTTTATGAAAATAAAGCTTTCCATCTTTACGTGTACGATGCTTTATGAAAATTTTTTAACTAAGACTGTTGACAGAAAAAATTTCATAAGGTGCATACAAATTAATATAATTTAATTACAGTGTAACTCAGATATGAGACCCGGGTATAAGAGAAACACGGATATAAGAGAGATTTTATGTGGTCCCAAATTAGAGCCATACTTACCTAAACAAAATAGATCAAACCCGGATATAAGAGAAACCTGGATATAAGAGACTTCGTCTCCGGGCCCCGACAACTCTCTTATGTCAGGGTTACACTGTAATTACTTTAATTAGGTATCTTTCTTATGAAATGCTAAGTGTAGAATATAAATATATACATTTATTATATTTTATTTCATGGTATTATTTGTATTTCCCTTCATTTTATTAATTTTGAAATGAAAAGGCTAACTGACAGTGGAGAACAACATTTAGTCATGCAAACCACGTGGCTTTCTTTTGTTTTCATGATGTTTCGTTTCCGGTCTTCCGTATATTTGAATTTAAGCTATTTTTGACACAAAAAAAAAACATGTTATATTAGATTTTTACCTAAAAGCAACTTTCTGATTGTAACCAGGTTTATTTTATAATCTGTAAATGATATTTATCTACTTAATAATACCATTGACTAACTGGAACACGATTTTGATCAATTTTAAAATATTTAACAACTTTAAGCAATAAACATAAATTTAACAATAAGAAATAACAAATAATTGTTGTAAAAATTTATTTTTCATCGAAAATGTTTTTTGCTTTCAGGAAATGTTATCCATAGTCATACAAATAAGTAAAAGCAACTAAAAGTTTTTGAAATTAAATAATATCTTTGTTTTATTGAGTTTTGTATGTTACAATTCAGAGCTTATTTTAAGGTAGACAGGTCCGAAATAAAAAAAAAAGTAAAATGGATTTGCTTTGGTCAAAGCCTTGTGCTTTTAACTATATTAATCGCTAAATCATAACACCTTAGAATTTCATGAGTTTTCATGAAATTACTTAGGGGGGGGGGGTAATAAATAAAATAAAAAAATTACCATGATTTAAAAAAAAAAAATAAACACATTTATAATAATTTCCATCATTTGTGAATAGTTTCTGAAAGTTTCATGAAAATCCGACAATTATTTTTATTTTTACAAGATTTTCAAAATTAACGGCTCCCATTAAAAAGAAAATTCAAAAAAAAAAAATACACGCTCTCATGAAGGTACCTAATTTAAACATATTCCTATCTCTCCTTTCCCTCTCTAATTTCGATCATATCTATTGTCATCCTCCTTCCCCTCTCTCTATCATCTTCCATCAACTTAAAACTACCCCTCAAAAACTTGTATAATATTATGTAAATTTTTAAACCATTTTCTTTTATGTGATCTGAGGAACCAGGAAAAATCCCTTTCCTGTGGAAATAAAATTTAATCAATGGACCCTTAAGGGTGTCTGTTTTTTAATTAAACTTATATATATATATATATATATATATATATATATGAGAGAGAGAGTATAGATATAGGAATCAACACTGCATAATGACTGTCAGTTTCACACCTCAACTGTGGTCTGAAAATGGCATTGATGTATGAAACTGACAATTAAACATGCAGATTTGAATCTTATGACTATCAATAATCTTTCTCTGGTATTGAGCCCACTTCCTCTATAAATTAATAAATAAAAATTTTTTTTTGAAGACTACAATTTCACCTACCTTACAGTATTTGTCAATAGGTCCAAGACGTTTTTCTGCCACTTCTCGTATGTGACTTCGGCCAAAATATTTCTTGCCTGCAACAAATAAATGGTAAATACAGATTTTAATATTTGGAAATAAAAAGAGAAAACAGAACTATTTTTTCCCATTATTTTACTCTTGATTCATTCATTTATTTTCTTTCTACTCCTCCACACCCTCCGCTTACTCATGTTCTTTCTTGCCTTTCCCACCTCACTTATGTTTTCTCGATTTTTCCCTCTATTTTTTTTTTTTTTTTTTTTTTTTTACTTAAGATTGTTATTTTGATTATAATTTTATGTTCAATCAAGAAACATTTTGGACAACTGTTATGGGAACTTACCCATAATAGTAATAGACGATTCCGTACCTCATAAATACTGCGCCCCAAGAGGAAGCAGCAGTGAGTGAGTCAGACAGAGACAGTCAGTCAGTCACAGAGTCAGTCAGAGACAGAGTCGTGTCAGACGATTACTGTAAGACATTGGAATAGTGATACTGGTCGAGACAACATAGTTCTCTCTAACTTAACCTGATTGTTATTACTAACACTTCTACTTCTTTTGTACATATTCTGTTTGTAATATATCTGTGTTATTCCATACCTGTGTTCGAGTCATTCTTCATTGGTTCTACCTTGGACCATCACCGTGGTACAAGGAACCTGGACCATAACAACAACAAAAATTGTGTAACCAAAAATTTGTTATTGATACAACAAAATAAAAATTGTTACAATTTTTTTCTCATTTGTTTCTATTCATGAAAAGGGATTTATGAAATATCTTAAAAAAACTAACCAACAGAAAATAGTATCGTACTCTTAAAAAAACAGTCTAGTCCTCTCCTAGGACATAATAACAAAGACTTATTTTTCTCTTTCAATAGCTGATACTAACAAGGAGTGAGTATTCCTCTTGTAATATAGGTTTACCCCTCTAGATGATGGGTTTAGCCATTCAAGGCTAATGGGGCCTGTCAACCCTGGTTTATCAGAAGGATTTACCTTCTAGACTGGCTGCCACTCAAGGCAAAAGAGCCCATTCTGCCCTGCTATTTAACCCATAGCTGGAGGAAGATGGATTCTTGCCTTTTCTAAGGGCATCAGTGCAAAGTGAACAAAACTCAGAACTTGAACTTAGCACACTTTTCAAGTGATTAACCATTATGCTACCCACACATCCAATGTGCTCTAAACAAAATAGAATAAACAGCATTATTTTTCTAACACAAACAAAATTTTCTGAAAAATTGGCAATGAATTGGTGGTATGCATTCCTGCTGACAAAATTGCCACAATTTTTTACATTTTTCTTTATTCATGAATTCTTTTTTGTGCGTGTTACCACTCACTACTTCAAAACAATTTATATCGTTTCATTATCGTTCTAGATATAAAAATTGATAATTTTTATACATTTATTAGTTTATACCCACATATTTTATATATAATTTATTTATCAATAGCCTAAATTGAACACGGTAAGTACTACTCAGCACAAACTTGAGTAAGCCTTCGTTTATTGCACATATAAGAAAATCATTATTAGCTAAGTAAAGAGTGGAAGAGTCAACAAGTTTATGACAAGTGTAAGATTATAAATTATTTCTACTTTTTGGATTATTATATACTTATATGTATATAAATAAGTTTGTAGCCTAAAGATAAAAATGCATTAATTTTATACACATATTTCAATGCAATTTTGTTCCTTATCAATGCACTTAGCCTAATATTTTTCTATTAATCACATAGCTGAAATATCAAGTGAAACTACATCAGAATTCAGCTATTTAAAGTATAAGGTTACAGAATTACTACTTGTGCATGTGTGTGTGTATTTGGCCAGCAATTTTCTATTTATACATGTATGACTAAAGACAAATGAAAGTTGTTTAGAATTTATTTTTTCTATATTTTGATGACAAAAATAAATCTACATCATACTAAACAAAAATCAGTACTTACAAATCAAAAACTTACAGCCATCTTAAAAGAGAAAACAAAATTTTTAAGAACTACATAGAAATCCCCACAAACCATTAAGACCAATAATCTCACAAATTTCAACACCTCTATAATGGTAATTGTAATATTAACTGTTTCTCTACAAGGAAACCATTAATAAAACGTTTTTTAGCATTTATTAACCAAGCAGCCAGTACTGCTTTCAGTTGAAATTTATAAAATCTTTCTCTTAAAGCAATATTTCAAGTTCACTAGCTGTTTTATTGCTTTCCAGTATTGATGGGGGTTTCCTTCCTGACCTTTTATTTGAAGTCATGTAGAATGTTCTTGATTATGTCATTTTTTTTTATTCAAGTTGCATGTGCTATCCATTTTTATTGTTGCTGCTAATGATAGTCCTCAAGTGATGTGGTTTCTGTTATTTGATCGAGTTCTATAGCACCAATTCACAATGTTCAAAGAATAGGGACCCAAATTTTCCTCGATCACGGAATCGCGGACTCGTTAATCTGAAGCGGAATCTCGTATTTTTTTCATGCAATCATTTTCCATCATAAATTAATTCTTTCTTTCTTTCCTTTTTTCAAATATAAAAATAACACTTGAAAACTGTCTCTTAGGTTTTCTTTTAATATTTTAATAAATAAAACAATGTAACGTTATTTCCTTTAAATTTATTCTTTATAAATAATTGTAGTTATTTTTCCTCTTAAGACCTAAAAAAAAAGAATTTAAAAATTCTGCACTTGTACAAAAAAGATTTTCCTAGAAAATTTTATCTTATTTTTGAATATTAAAAAAAGAAAAAAAAACTTTATGTAGCAAAGCAAATAAAAGTCAGTTGGTTACAGCGCCCCCCCCCCCCAACTCAATGAGACTTGATAAAGTGGAAATGGGAATTATAGACAATAGTTTGAACCTAAAAAACGAAAGAAGAGAGGCAAGATCAAAGCAATAAATTTTAAAAATCTATTTCTTTGGTTTAATTTCATACTTGTTAGTTTATGAAATGCTACATTTCTCTCATACAATTTATAAATATAGAAAAGTTTTCTTTCAACATCCGACTACAGTAAAAGCTGACAGTTACACTGCAATCATTCCTGATTATTTTTTCATATTTTGTTTTCTAATACAATTAACAATTTGCCAAAATGGCTGAATTTAGTGAATCACCCTCAAGTTCAAAAATTGCACCTGCTCCTCCAAAAAGAAAAAAAATGATCCCAGTATCTAAAATTTGTGCTAAATTTTTTTTGAACAATTTCCTGATGACTTTTATGCAGAAGATAATATGCTATTTTGCAAATTTTGTCTCCATAGTGTTGATATTTTTAGGGTTGACACAATCAAAGACCATATTAAGTCAAAAATTCATATGAGAAAAAAAAAAATCTTCAAACGGGTCATCTTACGTGAAACAGAAGACAGTAACAACATTGTTCAAGAGTAAAGAGATACGAGATGATTTTATTCTTGAATTTTTTTATAAATGTGCCCTTTATCTGACATTTCCCTTCACAAAATTGATAAAATGAGACCATTCTTATTAAAACATTGTAAGGAAGGTGGAGCTTTTCCAAGTGTCAATTGTATTAGGGAACTTCATCTTCCAAAATTATTTGCTTGTTACTTTGCTGCTCTGAAAGCCAAGCTTGCTAATGAATCTATTTAGTATCATAACAGATGAAACAACTGACTGTCGTGACTACAGCATTTTTTTGAATATCATTGCAAGCATTCGTGGTGAGCCATTTCTCATTGATGTTGTAACCCTGGCAGAATGTAATCATCAAACTTGTAAGTCAAGCATGCATCCCAGCTGTAACTCATGTGGATATTGAATTTGAAAATATCATTGTCTTTGTAACAGATTCGGCAGCCTATTGCAAAAAAGCTCATAGAGAAGTGTTGTCAAATATCTTTAACAATAGCTACCATGTATTGTGCTTGGCACATATTTTAAATCTTGTTGGTGAAGTATTTTCAAATTGGCCAGCATTTGATAATGTTACACAGCTCACTACTTTCATCAAGTCAGCTCTTTTTAGAAAGCCGAGTTGAAAAAAACTTGAAATAGCTTGAAAATTATTTGCCCAAAGAACAAGTGAAATTACCCCCTGTGCCAGTAACAACCAGATGGAAATCCTGGTTTAATGCAGCCAAATATCACTCATCCTTTATACAATTTTATGAAAGATTCTTTAAGCAAGAAAAGAGTCATGGCCTTGCAGTAGATAGAATTTTTGAATTAGTAGATGGTGGTCGACTACATCATGCCTCTTTCCTTAATTTGCACCTAAATCTGCATTTTATGAGAACTGCACATGTTTAATAAAAGCTTTGACAAGCTTAGAAGAAACTAAGTTTCCACTTGCATGTGTTGTTTATAATAATGATGGAGGATGTGAAACAATATTTACATGCTGGTATATCAAAATCAACATTTGGCCTTGAAACTGATAGTCTTCTGTCTGAACTAAAAGAGAGGGAGAGAGTTATCTCACATTTTTAAGATTTGTTCAGCATATCTTTTTCTAAATTGAATAAATACCTGGAGGCCCACCCTGTATATAACTTTTACAAGGCAGCTTGTCTATTTGATCCTAGACAGCTACCCTGTATAAGCCATGATATTGATAGTTTTGCAGCTATTAAAGACTTGCAAGATCCTTCTACTGACCTTATAGAAGAATTTCAAATTTATGTGAATTACAAAGATGACTTACTAAATCCTTTTAATATCCCAGCATTTTGGAAAGCAGATTTCCTCTTCTGGAACAGATTGCCAATAAGGTCATATGGATGCCTGTTACTAGTGTTGATGTTGAACGTTCATTTTCTCAATATAAACATTTAATGAATAAACAACATGAAAATCTAACCTCTGAGAATACCAAGCAACTTACAATGTTGTATTTCAATGGAGATTTAGAGAAAAGATTTAATAATTGCTAATTTCATAATTTGAAAAATATTCAATTTCAAATTTGAGCAATATTTCAATTTGTGATAAATTTTATTTAAATTTTGAATTAATGCTTCTATTTTGTTACAGAGATTGAATTATGATTTAATTATTGTTTTGTAAAATTGTAGTCAAAGTTTTTAATATACTTTGAGTTATTTGCTGTTGATTCTTTTGTTGATTTTAATATTGCAGACTATCATATAATTATCAATCTGAATTCTTTTAAATAAAAATAGAACTTATTTTTTGAATTGAATTTTTTTAACATGCTAAAAAATGTAGTCATTTGCTATTTCTTCATATGAAATAAAACTTTGAATTATGTTTTTTAAGTTTTAATTTATCCAATTTTCTCATAAAAGTTTTAAAAATAAATTAATTAAATAAAAAAGGAAAAATTAAATTTTGCAAAAGTGAAAACGGAAAAAAATGGAATTTACTAAAATTGGAAACGGAATCAATGAGAATTTGAAACGAAAAATCAAGGTCCCTAAAAGAAGGATGATCTTTGTCAAGACTCTCAAACTTCATGTGTTCAAAACTTTTTTCACTATTGATCTTAGTAAGCAGCTGTATACAGCTAACAGTTTAGATATTTCTGAACCAGTTTTGTGCCATGCGTTACATCCATATGAAAGTCTCGATCTGATGACACTATTTACAAGCACAACTTGAGTTTTCAGGTTGATGTTTTTGATTTGACATATCTCCAAAACGATCAAATCATCACACCATAACTACCTTCAAAATACAAACTCCAAATATGATTTCATCCAAATCCTCAAAATCGACAAGACAAAAATAAAATGGCATATTAACATGCTGAAAATCTTTTCAACAATCTACCTATCAGGGAAACAATAACATCATAAAAAATATCTATAAGCATTCATCACTTCCACTCACAAAAAGCAAAACTTCTCAAGAAACTACTACAAGCTTGCATCATATAAATTCTTAAGCACATTCAAAACCAGAAGTAGTGGGGGGGAGAAAATTTTATTTTTTAACTCTAATCAGGTTCAAATAACCCCAAATGTCTGTATTTCGTCATGACCTCTGACCTCCCGTTCAGCAATTCATTGCTGTTTTTATATGTTGCTATAGGGAGGTCAGAGATCATGACCAAAAGCAGACATTTTAAGAAGTTCAGCTTGGGGTTATTTGATCCCGATTAAAGTTTAAAAAATCCCCCCACCTCACTTCTTCTGTTTTCAAAAGTGCTTAAGTTGTTGATTTGCTGAACAAACCACCTGAGAAGACCATAGAGATCGAAACTGTGCTAGTGTGCTCTGGTCAGCTTTCATCCTTTATATATATATATATATATATATATATATATATATATATGATGAAAATGTGGAAAAGACAAAGCAAAATCCGAATATGTGAGTTTACTGTTTTTTATTTTGTTTTTTGTTTTGCTGTCAACATCAGACGTTTCGGTCTAATAGACCATCTTCAGGACATGGTTATTGGAGACATATTTATATTAAATTTAAGTTAAAATGAAGAGACAATAGATACAGGACTAGTCAGAAACAGAAAAACTGAAATTCTAAAGTCAGTGTTCTCTTTTTTGGATTCGGTTACACTGACGCCGCGTGGGCGGCCCTGCGAAAATGCGCTCCCAAGAAAGAGATTTTATCTAAGTGGAAAGGGGGAATTCTATTTAAAACTATAGCTTATCGGTACGTTTGTCCAGCATTAACCTTGCTAGGAAAGCTGATATGTTAAAGAACCCCGGTCTAGTATTTACTGTACATGAAGTGGATATTATGCCTGCCTTGTAGATCTGTCTGTTTTTATTATGGATATATTTTAAAATCTTCAGAGTTGAAATCGAAATTGTGATCAGATTTGGCTAGGTGTACAAACAAAGCACTACTTAAATTACCGAGGCGAATATCTCGTTTATGTTCGGTTTCCCCTACATAACTCAAGTTGCAGTCTCTGTAAGGGATCTGGTAGACGCAAGCATCGGATGCAATATGCTGTCTGCTGGTGTTATTTAATATACTGCGAATAGTTTTAGTGGGTAATGTAGTAGTTTTAATTTTTAGCGCGTTTAGATTGTTGGAGATGTGTTCGGTCAAAGGGTTATTTGGTAGAAAGATGCGGCCAATAGGATTATCAGGGGCAGCCGAAAGTGTGCCTTTCCCTGATGTAGATGTAGTAGTAGTAGTCGGGGTGTCATTTTGCACTGATGAACGAATTTTGTGAATTTTCAAAGCTTTATTCTTAGCGCTGAGTAATAATTGTCTCGGATACGAAAGGCTTGAGAAGGTATCCTCGATATAACTGAATTCGTCATCTAAATATTTTGCTGAATAGATTCGAAGAGCTCTCAAGTAAAATCCAATAATAACACCTCTCTTAGTTCTAGTATCATTGTGAGAGTAAAAGTGTAAATAGTCGTTTTTACATGTGGGTTTACGATATACTTTGAATTCTAATTTGTTATTATTTCTAGTAAGTAGTATGTCTAAAAAAGGTAGAGAATTATTAGATTCAAGTTCATGGGTAAATTTTATAGTAGGTTCTACTCTATTTAATCTATCAGTGATTTCGTTTAAATCATGTTTCTGTGGGTAAATGAATAAAATGTCATCGATGTAACGGAAGTAATGTGTATCATCAGGGATTATATATTTGAAAGGTCCAGATTCAAGAAATTCTAGAAATATGCATGCTAGGAATCCAGAGAGAGGACTACCCATTGGTAAGCCAAATTTTTGTTTATAATAGATATCGTTATACTGGAAGTAACAATGAGATGTGCATAGGGTGCAAAATTTTATGCATTTTGAGATGGGGATAGGTAGCTTAAAATCAGTTTTCTTAAGGTGGTTCTCTAACCGTTTAATGCATTTATCAACAGGTACATTAGTGAATAGGGATTTAACGTCTAAGCTGGCTAGGGATTTGTTTCTTATATCAATATTACTTAACTTATTGAGAAGAGCGCCTGAATTCTTTACATGTGCGTCACTTATGGTGCCCAGAATTGGGGTGAGAAATTTAGTTAGAAACCTAGCGATGTTATGAGGAGCTGAGCCTATACCCAAGATAATGGGCCTTAGTGGAATGTCAGGTTTATGGGTTTTGGGGAGCCCATAGATTTTAGAGATGGTGGAGTGGTAATTAATAAGGTAAAGCCAAATCTTATCTTCATTATGAATCAGATTCTTATAAGACTTATTAAATTCTTTAAGATTTTTAGAAACCTGTATTTTGCTTTGTCTTTTCCACATTTTCATCATACCGTCGGATCTACATCCACATATTTGCTTACATATATATATATATTATATATATATGTGTGTGTGTGTGTGTGTGTGCACACACAAAAGTATGGAGAAGAGGCAATAAAAATCTTTATCAGGTGCCATAACCAAAAAACACTATTCAATATCAAACACTGCAGGAGAAACTGAAAATTTTGTGATATCCCCAAAACTTTATTGTATTAACTAAACAAAAAAACAAAAGATATAAAGAGGAATATAAATAATTAATAAAAAATAAAATAAAAAAATTAAAATAGCGATACATCTCACATGTAATAATATCCCCGTGTAGCAAAGTCATCTTGCATCTGGTTACCAACACCGTGTGCGTTCATTGCCGGATACCAGACACCCTGACTGGGAAGGCATGTGTAAAAATGAAGGCAGCCAGTGAGATGTTGATAAGACAGCGGCGGTTGGAAACACTTCATGCACTGGTTGCTGAGCATGCCTAAACAATGAATGTGAAGCTGGTCAAATCTACGCTAGATCATGCAGACTGCCTCACCAGTGTGCCCCAGAGGTGGTTGGAGCTGCACAAGGGAGGAGCCAAACCTGTACAACTAGGGTGTGCCACTGTAAGAAAGTTGAGCAAGAGTCAGGTAGCTAACATCCACCAACAAAGTGGGCACCCAGGTGTGAAGAGGACACTGTATTTTGCTAGGTCTGTTGACCCTTCACCTTCCAAGATCTCCAAAGGCGGCATACAGATCTGCTCACTAGTGTTACTGTCTGTCATTGCACACTCAATTTTATCTCCTCATCGACAGCCAAAGTTTACATATGTGAAAAAATACTCTCACAAGAGAGTATCTGACTCTGGGATCTATCTGTTTCAAATGTGAAACCCTTGAAACTGCCATTTTTTTTTTCTTTTTGGACAGTTAACATGCAAGACATGTTTGAATCTGTGTTTGCCCTGGAAGTAAGCCATTTTCTTTTAATGTTGCAACAAAAAAAAAAATGCATACAACTCTGGGCCTCTTTGCCCTCCAACATGATGAAGAACATGTCAGTCAATCAGTTATGTGCCATGCGTGATACACGCTTAGGCGATCATGTATCTATCGATACATAACTGACAAGGCAGATTTTTTTCCTGCAGTAGGTTGCCATTTCTTTCTGTGGTAGACCAGTTGGCATCCAAGGCTATAGAACTCAGTTTGTCCTGCTATTTACCCATAGCTGGTTGGAGAAGAGGATTCATACCTTTCCCAAGGGTATTAGCACGTAAGTGAATGTAATGGAATCAACTGGGATTTGAATTCGGCTCTGATTCCTCAATCCGAGCGGCTATCCACCGTTGTACAGGTTTATGTTCTTATGATGATAATGATCAGATGCACACGAAATCCACTTTTTAAGAGAATGGAACTGTCAAATAGACACACTTTTTCATATACTACAAACATCAACAATACTTAGTTTATTTTGCTTTACTTGCTATAATTTGGGGGGGGGGGTAAAATATGCATTCAAGAAATATGTTTAAAAGAAATCAAAACCAATTTCTAATTGCTTACCTGGCAAGAAAGGTATTGTTCTCTCATCAGGGTTTAGCTGGCCTCCTTCCTCTGGAAATGTTTCTAGAAGTGACGTCTGTCAAGATTATAAACAAATATATTAAAAGGAAAATCTATAATTTCAGATAATAGTTTTGGTTGAAAATAATTACATAATCAGAGTGATTATTATTTTTTTCAGTTTTAATAATGTCTTAAAAATTACTGCATACTTCTTTTTTCTTTCTTACAAAACTGAAAATGCATGTAACAAAGCCAATTAACTAACAAAGTGCTGAAATCAATTAACAATACATTTAACTTCGGATCAAGTTTATTGAATACATTTACAATTTAACATACATATATAAACAGATCATCATTTGATTAACTTCAAGTAACAAAAGTATGTTTTGAAAATTTTGATACACTCAACATTTTCTTTTTTCTTTGTAGTTCAGGCATATTTTAAATATGTAAATAAAATAAATCAAAAAGTAGGAGGTGTGGGGATGCGAAATAGCTATCAGCATGCAATATACAATCAACAAAACAAGTTTGAATTTCAAAAGTAGGTATAGTCACTTAGCATTAAATTCTTTCAGAAAAGAATGATGAACCCACATTTCCCTGTGTTTGGTTTCAAAAATATGATGGCTGATAGAGAAGTGTAATTGAGATAAAGTGATTTTCTAAGCATAGCTTAGAGGTGGCACAAGGCCGAAAGTATGGGGCATCTAGTGAGTATTGAACTCAATTGTAATTGTTTTAGCAAGTCAAGCTTGCTAACCATTACACCACACCGAGGTGCCCTAGAGTAATTGAGATAAATGAACACTTGAAGAAGCTAATCTCCCATAACAACTTTACCAGCCCAAGTAGCAGCAGCACAAAGCTGTTACCCACATAGTCAACCATGACAATTTATATAGATACCCTATTACCTGTCCTAACCTTTATTAGTCCAATCCTGATAGAGAGACTTGCTCCATTGTGATCATTTTATTAAATAATAATTTTTATATATACGAGGGTCATTCAATAAATAAGGTTAATTTTTCGGTATAAGGACTTGTAATACAGATAGAAGCTTACTCTTTTTAATTTTTTTTTGTTTTACTTCTTTTTCACATGGATTTAATTTCTTTTGCAGATTAAAAAAAACTTTGAGAGTTTTGACGATTAACAAAGATGGCCGACCAAGAAGCATGCTCCAGGATTCAACAGCGGTCAGTTATCAAGTTTTTGGTTGCTGAAGGGTGCAAACCAGTTGAAATTCATAGGAGAATGTCAACTGTGTATGGTGCCACATGTTTCAGCCAAAAAAATGTCTACAAGTGGGCTAAATTGTTTAAAGAAGGACGGAGCAGTGTTGAGGATGAAGACAGGCCTGGGAGGCCTACAGAAGTGAGGTTTCCTGAGGTGATCGAATCAGTCAATGACCTCATTCAGTCTGACAGAAGGGTGACAGTGGATGACATTGCAAGGACTTTCAGCTTATCTGTTGGGACAAACGCAGGGGTCATCAGTCAGAAGGAGTCATCTTGCATCATGACAACGCAAGGCCTCACACAGCAGCCCAAACGGTGCAGACCATCGAGCTGGGCTGAGAACTGCTCCCTCATCCCCCTTACAGCCCAGACCTTGCCCCTTCAGACTTTCACCTGTTTGGTCCCTTGAAAGCGTTCACGAGAGGCACGAAGTTTAAAAGTGACGATGAAGTCAAAAGTGTTGTGAGCGACTGGCTGAGACATCAGTCCAAAGATTTTTACGCTGAAGGAATACGGAAGCTTGTGCACAGATGGGAAAAGTGTGTGACAGTGCTGGGAGACTACGTTGAAAAAAAAAGAAAAAAAGTAAGCTTCTATCGGTATTAGAAGTCCTTATACCGAAAAATTCACCTTATTTATTGAATGACCCTCGTATTTCAATTGTAACTTTTAGAAAGTTAAACCTTATATCTTTTTCAATAGACACTGATTTATTCCATTCATTTGAACTATTTTCTCATTTTTATTCATTATAGATGTTATTATTGACATAACATTTGGGCAAAGTAGCCTCTGGCCATTTTCAGGTGTTCATTATTTTAGTTGATAGGGAATATCTTATATTTGCTGATTAGTATGTCCTTTTTGTTTTTGTGACACTTTTTCCTATTCATTCCTACTAAACCAGAATTTATGAATTTCACTACCTGATCCAGGAATTGAACTCATGACTACTAGATTACAGCAACACTAGATTAACCAACACCTATATACACTAAAATAGGATCCAAAATGTGGTGTAATTTTGGTGTATGCTTGATAGTTTTGACATTTGGTTATCACAGCAAGTTCATACTCCTTTTGATAATTTTGTTTTTGATTTTTGGATGAGATAATTGTCATTATGTGTTTATAAACAAATGTGAATATTAATATAAATTATTAATGTCCAAATAGCTAAAATATAAATTACTTGGCATTAGTAACATTATCTTGAATTATTATTATTATTATTATTAGATGGAAACATGATCAGTTATTAATTTTATTTTAATTTCAGTTGTTTTTATTATAACTACTCAGACCATTAATGTCAACAGTTGTTAGTAAAAATGTGCAGATTAGAAAAACTTATTGTTTATTTTCAATCCATGTTACAAACTAACAACCTTAGAACCTTAGAACCTGAGTAGATATAATACAAAGCAATTGAAATTAAAATGAAAGAAATGCAAGTCAAAATTTAATAATAATACTTGACATTATTTATTACAGCTGAGTAATTTGTTGGTAATGAGAAATTGAAATCTTAATGTTTTATAATCATTATCATTACATAAAGAATAAATGTTGATATTCTTAAAAGAGACTCAATTTTGAGGCAGTTAGTAATGTTGTAATCGAAAATAAATCCAAATTAAATTTCTTGGCTGTGTACAAATAGCAGGTTTTGTTATTACTACTCTTATTAAATTGACCTAATAATAGCAATTACTACTTCAAATTAAGACCACAAAAACAATTAAAAAATTGGTTTAAATAAATAAATGTTTTTTTACAAATGTCACAGACTGAAGACAAATACACTAAATTATTTGCATACTTCATAGCTAAGATAGTTGTGGTCTGCTAAACAACCAAATTATGCCAATTAAATTAAATGCTAATTTTCAATACAAGCAGACTTTTTCAACTTAAATGTTTTTTTACAAATGCCACAGACTGAAGACAAATACACTAAATTATTTGCATACTTTCAATTTTCAATACGAGCAGACTTTTTCAAATGTTTTTTTATAAATTTTATGACTAAATTTTATGACTAAATGTTATGACAAATTTTATGACTAAATTTTATGACAAATACACTAAATTATTTGCATACTTTCAATTTTCAATAGAAGCAGACTTTTTCAACTTAAATGTTTTTTTACAAATGCCATAGACTGAAGACAAATACACTAAATTATTTGCATACTTCATGGCTAAGATAGTTGTGATCTGCTAAACAGCCAAATTATGCCAATTAAATTAAATGCTAATTTTCAATACAAGCAGACTTCTCCAACTTAGGGAAACTGACACAACACAATCTTCCATCCAAGCCTAAATTACCCTCAATCTGATGTGTTTGAGAAACAGAAAGAATATATTTTTTTACACTTAAAAAAAAAAAAAAATATGTTCACTATTTGATAATCTGTATAAATATAATAAAACAGAATCCGTTTTTATAACGGAGAATAGTTTATAAATTTGCAGTCATTTCAAAAGGAACAAATATATTGTATCAATATAACGGTGCCACTTTAGTGTGTGTCCTACTGATCAGTGTATCCTACCACCACATTTGTATCCTACATTATCTAACGTCAGGGGAAAAGCAAAAATGGAAGGAGGGATGCTATTTACTGTTGTATTATAAAATTTAAGATAAAAACAATTATAAAAGAAGAAATTTGACTGAAAAATCATAAAACAAGATATTTGAATCCTCTAAATCTGAATGTCTTAACACATCAGGAAAAAAGTCAGGACAATTCCTTAATAATTTAGGATACAAATGTGATGGCAAGATACACACTAAAGCAGAAACTGATCGGTAGGATACATGCTAAAGCAGCACCAATATAACTATAAACATTTTTTTATAATATAAAACACAATGTGACTTTATATATTTATCAGTCATTCAGTCTGATCTCCCTTATTTGGTTTGGTTTGGTTTAGCTGAATTTTATTAATTAATGGATATCTATATTTTATCTACCCCAAAGAAAAGACAAAAAATTTATTAAATTTTCTGAGATCAAGACTAACAGTTACTGTGTGGAAATTATTAGACTGTTCTTAGTCTAACCAAGGGAGATTTGATTTTAGATACAGTGGGTTGAAAAAATATACATACTACATGAAAAATATATTTTTATTTTCAAAGTGATGCCTGCTGAGTTATGTTTTTTTGGTGACCTTCATTGGAAAGCAATGTTCAGATCACTCCAGAGCTTTTCTGTAGGATTCAGACCCAGACTGCCTTGGTCAGTGTAAAAATTTTTCTCTCTCTTGAAACCATTCTTGAGTTGCTCAACACATGCTTTGGATTAGTGTCCTGTTGAAATGAGGAATTATTCCAAAGCTTTTTCCTCCAGATTTTCTATATATTTGGAGCCATCCAAAATACTTTACTCTCTCTCTCTCTCTCTCACACACACACACAAAAACTCCTCAGTTTGAGAGGAAGAGCTACAACATAGGGTTACTAATTTTGTCAAAGTGTTTAAAGTTAAGAATGTTTAGCAACATTATTTAGTAATATCCAGTTAAAAGCATACAATTTCCTATTCTAAAAACTATAGCAGATCATGTGTATGTGATTCTATTCTCATTTATATTTTTGCTTAGGGTGTGAATACTTTTGCAACTCACTATACAGTTATCTGTTATTATCCACATGATTATTTTTAAAATTGCATGATTCTTGACCCTGCAGTATAATGTGAATGACTAGAAAAAGTTTTTTTTAAAAAGAAAAAGAAAAGAATTGTAATAGCAGAAAAAAAAAACATTTGCTTTTAATGAACAATAAAATTTATTTTGTTATTATATCTTATTTTTGATTATATTTGCAAACATTATCTTTTTTAGGAAAATCTATGACAAAGTGGAAAATATTTTTCATGGTACATTTTGTCCTTTAGGACTTTATTGGACCAAAGTGTTTTGACATTGATGTGATTATACATGCTTATGAGGGAGAGGGGACACTGAAATTTAAAATTTTTATTTTTTAAAAATTTGTTTAGGTATTTAGTCTATCAGAATTAATTTATTTTCTTTTACTTTGTTTTTATCACTTTTGTTATTAAGTATACCACATTGTGATAATGGAAGATCAGCCAAATAAGGTGAAATGTTATATGAACCTGGATGCAAATTTAGTGTAGATGATCTACAAATTAAAACACTTTCTATACATTTTTATCTTAATAAATCGCTTTCTCTTTTAATTAAAGCAGAACTTTTTTAAATCAAAATTATGGCCAAACTCGTTATAGTGACCAACTAATACAATGTTTTGTGTAAGATTCTTTTTGTGTTCATATAATCTGTTATTTATATTCTTTGAGGTTTTGCCCATATATTTCTTTGTGGCATTTATTACAAATGATAGTGTATTATTCTGAGATATAAAATATTTTATATAGTTTCCCCAAACCTTGTCTTTATGAAGGTATTTGATTCAATGTCTTGACCATATTAAAAAAATGGTAAAACATGTTCTTGTAGTTTATATTTTGAATTAAGGAACTTTCTACATTAACAGACACCCTTTCCTGCATTTCAGTTTGTTAAATCAAAGTTTTACTCAGTCAATAACTATCATATGCTGATTAAAGTCCTGATGGCAAAGACCATGAGGAGCTTCCATGATGACTTGAGAGAAGTGCTACAATAATTGACATCTTACCATTGTCATCTGCTGTACTTTGCCTAGTATGCAAGGGAAAGAGATCAAGCCACTTGATTGACAACTCAGATCTGACAGTCAACAGTGAAAAGACTGCATCAGAAATGTGCTGAATGTTGACAGTAATGGTTAAGTTGATAATGACAAAGATATATTAAACTCATATATAAATAAAAGGCTCAAACACTAATATTTCATGGTTATAATTTATTACATTGGAATCATAATCACAACCCAATTCATCAGACCTACAAATTCAAAAAGAAAACATAAAATATATCTCCAGAGATATATTTTCTGTTTTTCTTTTGAATTTGTAGGTGTGATGAATTGGGTCGTGATTACAATTCCAATGTAATAAATTATAACCAAAAAATATTAGTGTTTGAACCTTTTATATTATATTCTTGCTCCGTCTTTGACAGAGCTCTACCTGGAAATATATATATATATATAGTGGCTGTCAACTCACAAAGCGAGTATGACCATCACTGACATGTCCAGTCCATCAGTTAAGCTCCCCACCACAACACTGCATTCAATTTTTGTGTGAATGACAGTGGCTCATAAAGCCAGCCATTGATCTGCATTTCTTGTTACATATATGGCATGTCAAATCATCTCCGGGTGGTAGAAATTGACTTTTGAACATTATCACTTCCAATGTGTCTTTTTATAAGCCTTGTCAAGCCCAACCTGGACATACACACTCAAGTGCAGATCAGGCATTCAAAGCATGCCAATATGAAATCATCATATGCAATAGACTCTTAGTGTTGGTGTGATTTCAGGTGAGTGAGCAGAGCTGCCTTGGACAGACATATCTGATTGCATTGAGTACATAGCCAGGTTGGCACCTCATGGCAATTCAGGGATCCCTTCCGAACTCCTCTCGTCAGTTCTGCATATTTTTGTGATGCCTCATGGAAGCATTTGATGCCATCAGCAATAGCAGCTCTCCAAGAATATATATACACACACACCACATGTATATGCAATCAGTAACTGTGAAAAACTTATAGTATTGCATTAAAAGTCCTCAGCTACAATATTTATTTTCCAAAACCACAATAATATATGAAGATTAGACATTTCTGGAGAATTAGGTTTATTCAAAATTTAATGCAGAAAGTAATGTAAAACTGCATTTAAAATTTACAAGTTCCTGTTTAAAAACAATTAAAACTTACAAGTTCTTGTTAACGTATCAGAATGAGAAATTGAAAAGCCAAGTTTGAATTCCTGTTGAGCTTGTTACAGTCACTTATTTGCAAATACCTTTGAGAAAGGTATGAATCTATCTCTTCCCACCAGCTATAGTAGGACTTGTATCTGGGGAAAATCATTTTCATTCTAAAAAATTGTTAATGCAATATTCACTTGCAAGGAAAGAATTATTCATATATCTAAAAAAATGTTTCAGCTTTAAATAATCCACAGCTATTAGTCATTGTGTGTGTGTGTGTGTGTGTGTGTGTGAATATTTTTACCAATCCCCCTCAGGTTGTCAAACAAATATAAACTCTCAGTAGTAAACAAATTCAAACATTGAATGATAAAAGTAACAAAAACTGAACATAAATATATGCTTGTCTGCTGTCCCTGCCAAGTCATGTAGCAGAGGCTTGTGGCTTTGTTCTATCATTTGGATGTACCAGAAAATTCCACCATTTCTTTAAAACTTGGACATAAGAAAAAAAAATTCAAATACAGAGAGAGAGAGAGAGAGAGAGAGAGAGAGAGAGAGAGAGAGAGATAGAGAGAGAGAGAGAGAAAGAAAGAAAGAGAGAAAGAAAGAAAGAGAGAAAGAAAGAGAGAAAAAAGAGAAAAAAGAAAGAGAAAAAGAAAGAGAGAACAAAGCGAGAAAAAAGAAAGAGAGAAAAAAGAAAGAGAGAAAAAAGAGAGAGAGAAAAAAGAGAGAGAAAAGAGAGAAAGAAAAAAGAGAGAAAGAAAAGAGAAAGAAAAAAGAAAGAAAAGAAAGAAAGAGAGAAAGAGAGAAAGAAAGAAAAGAAAGAAAGAGAGAGAGAAAAGAAAGAAAGAAAGAGAAAAAAAAGAAAGAAAGAGAAAAAAGAAAGAAAGAGAGAAAAAAAAGAAAGAAAGAGAGAAAAAAAAGAAAGAAAGAGAGAAAGAGCTTAGATAATGTCTTTTTCATTCCTCTTTTCTTTTTTATGGCTTGTCCCTTCAGGGTGTAGGCTGTCATAGGCTCATCACATATTTTTTTTTTTATTATTATTATCTGTGAATTACCATGCCAAAGATATTCTTTGTTAATTCTCTTGGCAAAGATAGTGGAGTGGTTTCTCATTGACTTCTGTTTGGAATTCAGAGTTTTCCTTCATTTAGACTGGTTGCCAACCAAGAGCCCATTCAACACTGCTATTTAATCCATAGCTAAGGGAGAAGAGATGGATTTATTATGCCTTTCCAATTCATGTAAAAATGAATACAACAGACTTGGCCAGAATTTGAACTTGGCTCATCAATTTACCTTTTCTTCAATAAGAAACAGTATATGACTTACCCATCCTTTTTCACACTTTTACATTTCTAATTACTATAAACATTATATTTAGTGAGTTTAAGTAGACAACACTATTTTCTTTTTTAAACAGTGTAATTAATATCTACTAGCCTAGAGATTGAAAGTCATTAAAGAAAAAAGTCAAGAGGTACCTTTTTAACAAAACTAGATCTCTAAACTGGTAGATATTAAAAAAACAACAGGTATTTCTACTGAAACGCATGTACCCACTAAATATAACGTTTATAGTAATAAGAAATAATGCTGAATTAAAAAATTCTAATAATTGTTTTAAAATTACTTACTGATAAATAATAAGAAAATACCCAAATCAGGCATCATGAAGCCATTATTTCATATGCTACAAATGAAGGAGAAAAGAAAAATATTGCAGTACTATAAGTGTTACTATTTATAGACCAACGATACCTACTTGTTGGAAAAGTTTGCATAAGGTAGCAAAATATGGTGGAAATGTATTCTATAAAACACAAATGTGATTTTATATATTTATCAGTCAAATAGCCTGATCTCCCCTTCTTAGTAATGAAATATTCCATTGTTATGGTAACAAGAGGCATTACTCAACATGAATAAGCAAATATCTCATTAGTAAATAGGGAGATCAAGTTGCTAATAGCATGAATTAAAAAAAAATGATTTTATCTTAGCTTAGTTTTATTTGGATATTTTTAATTTGAATCATTCAAATGCAGTATTATCTCTTACATGCAACAATTGTTAATTATGTGGGTAAAGATCCTAGATTACTTATATAGAAAAAAAAATGCAATTACAAAATTACTTAAATATACTATTATTTTTAATGGTACAATAAAGTAATATTTTTAGAAAATGCAGGCAATCTTGGACCTTGGTTCAGTTTTTCCTTTGACACTGCTATTATTTTAACTGCCTTCCCTCCCTTGGCAATGTTTATTTTTAAAAAGCAATGATTAGAAATTTAATAAAACTTAAATATATGAAAGTGAATTTATACATTTTCTTTGTTCTTGAGAATTTACAACAAAAATAATAAACATTATTTATTACATTGTTTATTGGAATGGTCAGCAAAACGCCTGCTAATTGCCAATCAATTCAAATGTTATAAAATGGTAAATAATAAGGATTTCCTTATAGTCGGTTCATATATTTTAATAATTTAGTAAATGTTTATAAATCTATTAATAAAAAACATTTTCATATTTATTTATTTATAAATTGGTAAATGATAAATATTGCATTGCATTAGTTTTAATACAATTCTATTAGTTTTTAGAATGTTGTAAATATAAAATTCTTGCAAATTCTCAAGAACAAAAAAAATGTATAAATTCACTTTCATCATGGGTTTAGTTTTTATTACAATTCTAATCATCACTTTTTAAAACAAACATTGCTGAGGAGTGAAGGTAGTTAAAATAATAGCAGCGTCAAGGGAACAACCATCCTTTTGACACTTTTTTTGTGGGCATGAATGTCCAAGATTGTCAGAATGCAAATTTATAAAATACTATTAATTTAATGTTATATATTGTTATATATTTATTGAAGTGCCTAGAAATGTTTACATTTAAGTTTCATGTATACCAACAACAAAAAGAAAAATTTTAACAAAAAAGTCAACAAATTTTGTATTTAAAAAGTCAAATATTTGAAGTATCTATTTTTTCTTTTTATGTTATAATGAAAGAGTTAAATTTTTGTTTGATAAAAATGAAAGGAAAAGGAAAATATAGAAAATACCTAATACATTTTGTTCTCTGAATGTAGATAATAAATGATCTATTCAAGATAAGTTCTAATGGAATTTTTTTCATACAAATATCAAATGAAATAAAATATCTATAAGGATGAGTTGAAAATTTCACAGGCTAACCAAGAAGCCCTCGCCTGACAAAAAAAAAAAAGAAATCTTGATATTTTGTCAGATTTTAGGAAGTGTGTCGGGCCCAATACATTTCAGCACTCCCTCAGAAAATTTTCAACAAAAATGTAAATGTTTAATGATTTGAGCTGTCAAAATAAAAAAAAATCTTTTTTCTGAAAATTTTCACATAATTAAGTATTTTGAAATTCATTATAGTTTTTGTTATATTTAAACAATGTTTGTTCCTTTTGAAATAAAACCTTTCCATTGATTGTTTCTTTTTTGCCGTTAGCCAAATTACTCATGCCTTGCTGGATGTCACATATTTTTTGTAAGAAAATGAGGATTGATTTTAAATCATTGTTATAATTTGTGGAGAAAAATGATGCATGTCAATATTACGTCCTGGGTATGACGATAAACCACATCCGCGTCCTGGGTAAGAAGATAAACTACATCCAGCAGCAAGGCCTCTGATCAGAAGGTTTTGAAGAGCGTGGAACCACCTCTTAATTGCTGGTGTTCCCAGGTCCACCCTGACCCAGGGTAGTAACTCTTGTTAGGGTCCCAGCTATGGGCAAATAGTTAACCCTGAAACTGGGGTAAAAACACTATGAAAGTGTAAAAATAGGTTTTAATACCAGAAATACTTTGTAAAAAATTATTACCAGCGATAAATTTTTGAAGAAAAAACTATTACCAGCAATACATTTTTGAAGGAAAAATATTACCAGAAATAGATTTTTGATAAAACAAAATATTACCAGCAATAAAAATTTTGTTGGCATTGCATAACCCATTGAGGTTGATATGTCGTAAAACAAACCAAACCAAACCAATGATCTTGCTGATGTGACCTCCATCTTCTGGCTTTCTCCTTCTATATTTTGGATAGACATTCCCTTGTTCAAATTTAAATTTAAGTCAAAGGGAAAAACATTTTCAGGGGGGCAGGGGTACCCCTCCCACAAGGAATCCCCTTTGATCAAAATGAAATATACTTATCCAAATACCTTAGGAGTCATTCCCTTGTTCAAATTTAAATTTAATTTAAATCAAAGGGAAAAAAAAAGAGTTGCCCACCCCCATGCCTCCCTTTTGTCAAAATGAAATATACTGGTTAATGTGTTTTCAGAATATATATGGTTATGGGGTCTATCTCCAAAACCCTAGGAGGAGTTTGATAAATTGATGAGCAGATTTCAATATTAATATGACAGTTGAATTGTCACAACAAATATGTATTGTAAGGCACTAGCCACTGATTAGTGATTTCTTCTCACTTGACATCTATATTGTCTCATTTTGATTTTACCAACGTGGCCTTTATCTTCTGGCTTTCTCCTTCTATATTTTGGATAGGAGTCATTCCCTTGTTCAAATTTAAATTCAATTTAAATTAAAGGGGAAAAGATTTCAGTGGGGGGGACGTTTGTGTGTGCCCACCCCCTCTCCAACCCGGTGACCCCTTTTGATCAAAATGAAATGTACTTATCCAAATACCATGGGTAATGTAGTTTCAGAAAATATATGGTTATGGGGGTTTATCTCCAAAATCCCAGGAGGAGTTCAATAACAAACAGACAGAAGCTACAACTTTATATAAGAATATAGATATAGAAGATGCCTGATTTGTTGTGCTTTGCTTGTTCATTTTATACATAAATATAAAAAAAGACAAGATGAATCATGCTTTCTTATGACTATGCTATACATTATATTTAATAATCCTATCAATTACATTTATATATCAGTATAACTTGGTCAAATCTTACTGTTCTACTTGGTCAGTGGAGTTAAGCAAGCATAAACATGTTTTATACTTAGATAAGTGAGCACTTTGTAATTACTGTAATCAACTTGAAGCCTTGTGCTATACTAAGCAAAGCTTATTAAATAACTATTTGTATATTTGAGTACTAAAAATTAAATAGAATGTATAGTAAGCAGAATTTTTTTGAATGTCACTTTAAAATAATTTTTCATAAATTTATTTTTTTCTCAGCTCTTAAATAAGCATACTTGATAAACGTTGTTAAAGTACAAATTTAGTAGAAATAAACTAATCTAACTGTTGTTACCTTCTTTGAACTTTTATCTAAAATTTCATTTTGATCTTGAAGATTTTCTTTAAGTCAGCTAGTAAAACATAAAAGGGCTTCAGTAATGAAACATTAGGAAACAAATGTGCAGAGCATATAAAAAAATATTCTTAATATTTTGCATCAGAAAGAGACAATTGAAATGTCTAGGGGACATAATGGTGAAAAGATGGCTTAGAAAATTTGACACTCATAGGACATATCAAAAGCAAGAGTGACAAAAGAAAGCAGTGCATAACCTACAGAGTTTGTGTAAATGGTTGGTTGAACAGGTATCAGGAGAGGTAGCAAAAAGACAAACTTTATTAAGAGATACAAAAGACAGGAAATTGTGGAGGGCCATGATCACCCACATTTTAAAGAGGCATGGCACATAGAAGTAGTAAAAATGTTCAAAATCTTAATACACTTACAATTTAGATATAAATAGTTTGTTAACATATAGAATCTTACATAAAATATTTCATAAACATATACATAAATATGTCATACACTCCCACACATACACAGTGATGCATAATTATAAGGCCAGCTGAATTTTATCTTTAAACTTTAGCAATTGAGATAATTTTTAAATATTTTGTATATTACTATATGGTATTAATAATCTGAAAGTTTCAAATAATAAGTAGAAAATCAGTTTTTGGAAAATTATGGAAAAACTAAAAAAATGATTGGTGCATAAATATAAGGCCATTAAAAAATTTTTATTACAAAAATTTATAGAAATTAATATTTAGTTTGTTTTCCGTGATTGGCTATTACTTCAAACACTCTATTTTTCATAGAATAGATTAACTTCTGAGTGCCGTTTTGGTTAATTGAATCCCAGGCTTCCAAAATATCACTTTTGATCTCTTCCTTGTTATTAAATTGATGCCCATTCTTGTATACTCGTCTAACCAATATCTCCCAAAGATTCTCAATAGGATTAAGATCAGGTGATCTGGTGGGCTAATCCATAACATCAATTCAGTTAGCTTGAAACCATTCCATAGCGGACTTGGCTTTGTGAACAGGAGCGTTGTCTTGCTGAAACACACAATTTCAACCAATTTTTTTTTCCATAAGGCAAGAGAGCAGTAGACAACAAACTCTGATAACCCAAAGCATCAAGTCTTGTGTCAATAAAAACAATTGGAGTTTTGCCTTTGAATCTGAATGCTGCCCAAATCATAACACTCCCTCCTCCTTGCACACGCCTGGAAAATACAAACTTCTTTCTAAGGTCATGCCAATAATAAGATAACCCATCCAAACCATGCAAATTAAATTTTTTTTTTTATTGAAAAATGCCACACCTTCCCATTGCTTGTCCCAAGTCATATGAGCTTGGGTCCAATTGAAGCGCTCGGACATATGGTGCTCGGTCAACCATGAGCGTTCATAAGCTTGCCATAACTGAACTCAGATAATCTGTAAAGTTCTCTCCAAACCGTCCAGCATGAAACACCCAATTCCAGAGTTGCCAGGATCTTGGAACATGATGTGATAGCATTGATTGCTTCTTTTTTGATCCTTCTGACATCCCTGTCACTTAATTTCTCTCTTCTTCTGGCTCTTTCCCTGGCTCCATATTCTTCCATGTTTGATAAAAAAGTTGTTAATCATTTTTGAATGCTTAATCCTAACGACAATTTCTCTACTACTCAAATTTTCATTCTGAGTGCGATTAATTGTCCTTTTTCAAATTCACTTAATTTTGTACCCAAAGGCGGAGATTATTTTGTTATGCACAAATGCTGATGAGTTAATAATTATTTATAAAATTTTAAACGACTGTTGATTTAAATTATTTTAACTTGCAATGCTCTTTTTTTAAAATGGCCTTATAATTACGCACCAATTATTTTGGGGGTTTTTGAATAATTTTACAATAAGTGATATTCTACTCATAACAATTATTTGAAACTTACAGATTATTAATACAATATAATAATATACAAAATATTAAAAAATTATCTCAATTGCTAAAGTTTAAAGATAAAATTCAGCTGGCCTTATAATTACGCACCACACTGTATATGCATGCATAAAATGTACTAAATGCTAAAAGTACTTCTATATTATGCAGCAGTGACTATATCCTTGCCTACATGAATATTTGTCTATTTCATAGATATGAATATCTGTTATAGATATTCATCTATATATAGATATATATATATAGATATTCATCTATATCATAGATATGAATATCTATGAAATAGACAAACTAAAATCAAAACATATAGGCAATTTTCATACAACACGTTTATTTCAAAATTATCTTTACTTTCTGATTTGCCCTCATGCATTCATGGTGTCCGTAATATTTACACTGTTTCTACAAGAATTTCACATTGCTTTCTCCAAAATGATTGTAAAATAGTAAAGTTAAATAACTCACGCGAACAGAGAAGACGATTGTTTTTCATAATGAATATTGAATTTTGTAAAATTACAAATAATTTTTAAGATATAAAAATATACCACACTTTTGGAAACTAGAAATTGAATACACTGAAGTTAATTGCTAACTGAAACAATCAAAATACGGTACAATAATTATTATGTGGCACTGAGGTATATATAATATTCTGATCCATTAGTGTGAAGTTATATTTAGAGAACTCTTACCTATGATAAATGGTAGCCATTTTGTCCACTTTTTATAAATTAATCTGCTGCTTAGAAAATTAAATGTAACAAATCATGTTTTATCAAGTGATCCCATTTTGTTCAAAACTCTTGCAAAATATATCAATAACATTTCCAGGTCATTTTTAAAGAGATTTCCCCAAGGACACATGGCCCAGTGGATAAAAGCATTGGTTCATTGATCCAAAAAGTGACTTGACCCAAAGAGTTGTGAGTTCAATTTCTGGTCTCAGCAGAGAGAACAAAACCTTGGAGAGTTATCAAGGCAAATTAATTAAAACTGAGATATTCAAAGGTATGGTATGTGGAATTAGAACAATCTACCTCTGTGGACTAAAAAGATTTGGTCTGAAATTCCAACAAATATCACCTGAAGACTGGAGCATACAACGGCCGAAACGTCATGAATGGGACAACAGTCCAAATAGTTACAATACTTCATCTCAGAGAAATAGCCAGAGATTTTTATTTGTTTTTATATATATATATATATATATATATATCTCCGGTCATCCCATAAGTTCTGTCTGAATTTTGAATAAAGAAAACAAGTGACCAAATGTTACATTTAATTACAGATTCAATCAACAATGTATTTTCCCTGATTATCCATGACTTCCTTCCATCTATTAACAAGCTTATTAATTCCATTACTGTAAAATTCTTTTGGCTTTGATTCGAAGAACTCACAAATGTCAGTTTTAACCTCATCCTGTATTACAAAAGCTGTTTCTTCCAAATGATTCTGTAAGCTACGAAACAAATGGTAGTCTGAAGGAGCAAGGTCGGGAGAATAAGGTGGATGAGGAATTTTCTCCCAACCAAGTTATTCGATCTTTTGTGATGTGATTCTTGCTGTGTGTGGTCACGCATTGACCTGATGAAACATCACCCATTTTCGATTCACTAGAGCAGGTCTTTTTCCCTCAAAGCTTGGTTCAAACGCTCTAATTGCTGACAGTATATTTGAGCATTAATTGTTGCATTAGGTGGTAAGAATTCAAAGTGGATTATTCCTTGGCAATCCCACCAGATTGAAAGAAGAACCTTTTGCCCATGAATTGCCCTTCTCGGCTGTGGCTGGGGTCCTTCCCCTTTACCAAGCCACTGTCTACGACGCTTAACATTTCGATAAAAGATCCATTTTTCGTCGCCAGTCACAAGTCTATCCAAAAAAGGTGAAACAAGTTGGTGAGAATGGAGAGAAGAGCAGATGTCAACTCGGGATTTGAGGTTGTTTTCAGACAATTCATGAAGCACCCATTTTCCAAGTTTAGGAACTTTTCCAAGTTGTTGAAGATGACAATGAACAGTTGTATGGTTTGAACTGAGAACCACTGCTAATTCCTCAACTGATAAAGCAGGATTTTCTTCAAGGGCTGCTTCAAGAAGCTTTTCATCAAACTCAACTGGACGTCCAGTTCGATCTTCATCTTCAAGGTTGAAATCTCCACCTCTGAATTTTGCAAACAATCTTCTGCAAGTTCTTTCATTCACACATTCCTCTCCATAAACTGAGTGAATGTTTCTAGCCACTTTGGCTGCTGAGTTTCCTTTCTTGAACTCATAAAGCATTATGTGCCTCAAATGATTCTTGGGTACTTCCATGTTAGCAGGGTTTTAATCAAACAAAATTTAATTTTATTGTTCTCTGAAATAAAATTTGATCAGTTTAAATGCATCTAAACATAAAAATAATGTTCAGCTCCATTAGACATTATAAAATACTCTTTAAATTTTGTTCATTTTAACAAAAAGTTAAAATTCGGACAGAACTTATGGGATGACCTAATATATATATATATATATATATATATATATATATATATATATTGGCTCTTGAGGATTTAAAATCATTAATTCTTTCTGAAATTTCAAACTTCTTTTGTTTTTTCAATGAGAAATATATAAAAAGAATTTTTTTTAATATTGAAATTATTTTATATCAGATTAATTCACTTGAATTTGTTTCATTGCATTTGTTTTGTAGCATCAAATTAAAAAAAAAACAGGATAAGAGAACACTG
>OZ038479.1:103153776-103181276 GCA_964036315.1 Acanthosepion esculentum
CTGTCTTATGGCATATTTTGAAATAAGCAATCTTCCACAACTCCTACTGTACTCCTTTTAGTAGCAAATAGTAACAAAAATAAAATTTCCACATTTTCATAGAAGCTTTTTAAATTTACATAAGAGAATTCAATTAAATATTAATTTGTCCCAACATGATTAGTAAATTGACAGAAAAAGCATTTATTGTATTTACTTAGTAACATTTATTTAATCTCACATACACCCATAATAATGAAGTACACAATGAGAAATGTACTCATAGCAATGGCTAACCAAACAAGATTTCTGACAATTACAGCATTCCTTATAAGGATTCAGGTTATTTTTTTTTATTTGCTGCACAGAATTATTATAAAATAAGATAAAATGACTATGCAAAAATAGTGAACTATGCAAAATAGCAGGTCATCTGGAATTATGTCATCTATTTGAAAAAGTTAGAAACGACAGGTTGAATATGTATCGCAGATAGAAAAATCTGATTTTTACTGAAATAAATGAAAACCAGTTAAAAGGCCTTCTTGGATGTAAATGTAATTATTTTTTTGGAATACAAATATCTTCATAATTATGTGACAGCAATATACAATGAATGGTAAACTTATCTTTATTTACTGAATTCAGCCTCAGATTACCATTTATTCGCTTGTAGATCAGTTGTGATCAAATAACAATGATAACCGAGAAGACTACATCATTGTGACTGGTATTAAAATGTTGCGCTTTTCATTACACGTTACTTTTAAAATTGATATTGTACGATGAAATGAAGAGATTGTGAGGCAAGTGAAATTAACAATTCAAATAAACGCACATAAACAAGTTAAAAACAGAAATTATCAAATTTAATTTTCATATAGCAAATGGAAATTCATCAGATGAACAGAACTTAAACAAAACCTTACAAATTTCCAGTTCACATCCACAAAAAGTGAAGCCCCTCGGCTCAGAATTAAAAACTACTGGGATCACAAAACAAAAAAAATATTGCAAATACAATCATCTGAAATTACAATCACAAGAACACTGATTTCATAAAAGGATTTATATGAGGCATAATTTCTACTACTTCCAACCAAAAAGAAAACAATGAAATCACTACCCAAAAGATATATAAATGCTCTAAATTAATTAAATCATTAGCATAACCAAAATATTCAAATCAAATACTGAAAATTATTTGCTCTTACTTGGCTATATTAATTGCTTTGATCTATCACTTTTGCATATATGTAGCCTTCCAGAAAAACAAAAAACAAAAAAACGAAGCTCTATTTTGCGAACAAATTGTAATGAAAAATGAATACTTTACAATGATGTGAAATGCAAGATATTGTGGAATAAGGAATATGAACAACTACAAACATATCAAAAGTTGACCATATTAGCTACTTTGAAGGATGACTTCAACATGGCAGTTTGTGATTCACTACTGAAAAAAAAAAAAAAAGTAACAAAATTGTTCCATTTTTTAAACAAATTGTGACTGGCAATAAAAAGCAGTGCTTTTCATCACATGTCACTTTTAAAATTGATATTGTACAATATGAAATGAAGACATTGTGAGGTAAGTGAAATTAACAATTACAAACATATCAAAGGATGGTCTTTGGCCAACAAAGTTGATACTTTGAATATAGCATGATTTGAAAGGACTTTCTTTCAAAAAATAGGTTAATAGGGTAAATCAGTATAACATTAGACTGCAGGTTTCTTTTAGTGATCGGGCAAAAATTGTTATGGTTTGGCTGAGAACTCAAGTTCTCATTCAGTCACCGTCTCAGATATTTTACCTTTGGATTATCATAATTAATTCTTTGCAGAATTACCTTAGTAAAAGAATTTCACTTTTTTTTTTAGAAGAGTTCTGTAATCAGAATGATAAAATGTCCTTGTAGGATAGAATTAAGAATGTGTCATAAAGATGGGAGGACATGAAGAACAATATAGTAAAAGTATTGTTCAATAAAGTTTTAGTAAAGTGAATTATAGTAATTTATAACGATTTATAATAATTTATAATAATACATTTTAGTAAAGTGAATTATGTTTAATAAAGTGAACAAACTTTTTACATTACCCAACAGAATTTTATGAAATTTATGGATTATTTCTGCTTCTACGTAAATAGCTTTGGTTCAATATGATCATTTCTTCATTTCCACTAAGACTTATTTCATTATTACCCTTTCATTTCTTAGTATTTTATTAATTGATTCTAAACATTCTTAGAAAAAGGATTTTACAACATTTATCAGTCAGTTATGTGCCATGTGTGATACACACTTAGGCGATCATGTATCTTTCGATACATGACTGACAAGGCAGATTTTTTTTTTCCCCCACAGTAGATTGCCATTTCTTTCTGTGGTACACCAGTTGCCATCCAAGTCTATAGTCTATCCTGCTATTTACTCATAGCGGGGGGGGGGGGGGTAGGATTCAGACCTTTCCCAAGGGGATTAGCACATACGTGAATGTAAAGGATTCGACTGGTATTTGAACTTGGCTCTCTGATTCCTCAATCCAAGCCGCTATCCATTACTCCAATGTCCCTCTTCATTTATACTGTTTTAAATAAGCAGAACCGTGCCATAACATTTTATACTGTTTTAAATAAGATCTGAATAAATATCAAAATATCAACATACTCAAATTGCCAATCAAATACACGTTTCTTTTTTTTTTTTTATCTAGGCTTATTTCATCTTTTATATTTAAAAATGATTTAAAAGGCAGGATTATCATAGAAACAAGACGACCCCACCCCCAAACATACACACAGAGAAACAAAATAGCACGCACATTTACAAGATATATAACTAAAGTACATGTTTACATTAACCAACGACAGCGAAATATAAGGATCTGACATTTTAAATAAAAATACATGTCTCAAGACACAAGAATACAATTCAAGTGAACTATTTTGTAAATGGAATAACATAGGTTGTTGAGTCAGAAATGACAGCAGGTTAGGGTGACTCTAAAGAATGAGGAGGGACAGGGAGTAGATGTATAAAGTTTGTGAGAGCCAAGACAGGATTCCGATTGAAGTAAAAACAAATATTTTAGAATAAAAATGTCAACATAGATGGAGAGGCACCAAAACGAAGTTAAGTAAATAATTTAATAATTTTTCTTAATCATTTCACCCCAAACACAGTAATAAAGCCACTAAAATGCAAAGGGTTATGTATACACTATATATAGAGTTGATCATTAGGTTTGTTCAGTTTATTAAGTAAATTTTCTACTAAATAAATGAACATACTTTTTGATCAACCCAATATATATATATATATATATATATATATATATATATATATATATATATTAGGTACCTCCAAACATTTGCTAAAAAAGAGGATTCATAATGGAAAAAAATGCCCAAAGCAGGATAAAAACAAAATTTTGTCATCAAAATCTTTGTGTTAAGAGGAAAGATTAAAAATTATTTTATGTAAATTTCATCCTACATAATGGTAAGGCAATGGTGTCTTCATCTAGCTAATATCTTAGCATTATGTAGAGGAGGTATTTCTACCACAACCTGTATTAATTTTTTCATCCTCTTTTAGGACCATAGAAATTTTGGATAAAATTCTTGTTTTTTCTGGTATCAATGCAGGACCCTAAATTTGTAAGGGAAATTTGAGCAAATTTTGCAGTTTCACTGGAAATTCTTGCAGATAATATTCGGCTTTTAATGAAACTTATTCAGAAATGAACTTTTGAAACGTTTCTTTTTCTAAAAATATTTTTTTATTTTTTTTTTATTTACATATTTTCCACCTCACCACGCACTCATTTAATTTTTATGAAAAAAATAAAAATAAAACATTTTTTTTATTAGAAAAGCTTTTAATTGTTTTTCTGAATATATATTATGGGCTTAAAAAATTTTATTGATGAATAATGAATTTTTGGAAGAATTTTAAAAAATTTTTAATTAGAATATAAACTTTTAAATCTTAAAATTCTGTATTAATTTGTAGCAGCCAAGTGATATTGTCATTAAATTAAAACTGCATTTTCTAATCATAGAAAAGCTTACTACAGTTCAGTGACCCAAAGTATTTTCAAAATTGTGTGTGTATATATAAATGTGTTGATTTTTGTAAATAAGAACATCCATACACAACATTATCAGAAAATAAGAGAGGTACCTATAATAAATTTAAAATTCATTGGTAATTTTCTAACATTTTCTTCGTGTCTTTCTAAGTAAGTCTATATAGCCAGAGTATCTAAAATTCAATAAAAGATTACTTAGAATATTTTCTTAAACTTTTAAGATTACTTGGTAGTTAAAAAAATATATAAAAAAGGCATTCACATAGTATTCAAATATTTTTTTCAGTTATGTACCTTTAAATTTTCCAATCAGGTTCTCAATAAAACATTTAACATGTCAGACCCCCCCACCCCGCTATTAAAAAATAATTTTTTGCAATGTTTTAAACTAAAAGTAATATTTGTTTCAGGTTAGTTAAACATTAAATCAACTAATCTTGAATGAGGTCTCGTATATTACTTATGAGGAATCAGAGAGCCGAGTTCGAATTCCAGTCGAATCCATTACATTTACTTACGTGCTAATAACATTGGGAAAGGTATGAATCCTCTCCCCCACCCCCACCCAGCTATGGGTAAATAGCAGGACAGACCAGCCTTGGATGGCAACTGATCTACTGCAGAAAGAAATGGCAACCTACAGTGGGAAAAAAATCAACCTTGTCAGTCATGTATCAAAAGCTACATGATCGTGTAATCGTGTATCACGCATGGCACATAACTGACTGATATTACTGACGACAACAACCAGAAATACATCTAGAAGTAAAACTTATAGCCATAACTTTGTTTCACATCAAAACAGTGAATATTAGACAATTGTGATCATAATTGTTTTAATGTGAAACTCGGATTAAGGTTCATTTCATTCTCTAGACATGTTTCTGGCTGTTGTTACAGTTCTGTCTTGGATTAGTTTCCCCCATCGCAAATTTCTTTATACGATAGGCATTGGATACTATTGGTTTTTTGGTAAATAAGGTGGGTTCCTGTTTTATTTTTTCAGGCTTTGTATAGGTAAAGTTTATTTTTATGCTTCCATATTTAATTGGTTTATTCTCATATACTACTCAGGCAGGGATATATATAATCTTAATCAGAATCAAGTAGAGTGTGAAATCATTACAAAAAGAAAAGTAAAATCCAGCTGTATAAAAGAAATTCAATGAATATATGAAAATGTGGCTGATGGTAAAATAATTAAAAAAAGACAAGTAGTTAAATGCAGTTTTAAAATTAGATACAAAAGGTACATATACCTATATAATAATCATCTGATTTCTGTAGGTTTGTTTGTGCATGTTAACCATAACAGTAAGAAACAGAATGTCATAGGATAATTCTTGTTAGCATAATGCCATTAAACTTGATGAATAAAAGTATTTCCAGTTCAATTAAGTCACCAGTTCCTAAGGAATCTTTAATTAGTTACTTAACTATAAATTGACCAGAAAAAAAAAAAATTCTCAAAGGTAGAGAAGCCCAGGTGTATTGACTGCTAATCACAGAATTGTTTCTTCTTTTACTTAAGAAAATAATATGTAAAGGATGTTCCAATAACTTGGACTGATTTTAAATGTGAATTAAGTTTAAGCATCTAATGATATTTTTCTTTTAGATTTGGCAGACATTTGGGCGATATTATTTTTCACACATTATTGCCATGACTTAAATAACATGATCCAATAGAGAAATAAATAAATTTTCACCAATAACACTGATCTATTCACTGCTGACTTTGATCCATCTTAATGAAACACCCTTTATAAGCATGAAGAAAAAACTTTGAAAATTTGTGATAATTATCATTTGTAAATATTTATAATATAAATTTTATAGATAGGAATTGACTTGACATCAAGCTTAAATGTTACCACCTATGGTAAATCATCTTCATACTAATTTAATTTTAATGTCAGCAACAGCAAGTGTGACAAAAACTAAGTTTCTAATAAGTGTTTCAATAAGTCTTCATGTCTTTCTGATTGCTAACTACCAAAGTTGACAGTAATTAAATAATGTTGAACCTTTGATTTTCATAGATTGCTGTGTACAAGATTTACAGATTGACCAGAGATTTATGAGCAGATGCTCACACTACAAGAAAAAAAATTATAAAAATGGTCAGGTAATTTTTTTAATTTTTAGAATATGATTTACCTGTGTATATAGATACACACTATATATATATATATATATATATATATAAGTTACACATAGATAAAATTCAATACCCTATATGATATATGGCCACTTCACCCAGAACAGGCTTGTCAACACCAAGGAGTTAGATAATCTAATTTTATCTAACTCCTTGGTGTTGACAAGCCCGTTCTGGGTGAAATGGCCATATATCATATAGGGTATTGAATTTTATCTACATGTAATTCATATATGCTCTGTAATAAATACATGGAGCTCTCTTCTGTGGATAAGTTTTAATATTTTATATTACCAGGATTCACTTGGATTACTTACCACAGATTTTTACCTAGATAGATAGATGACTGGCCACTCGTATCCAAAGATGCCCATTCACTAGGGAAGCTAGTTAATCCCTGTTGTAGACACCTATACAGGCACATTTGTGTTTGTTCAACACCCACAGAGCTCACCTGTGCTTTATACTGCAACTATACTGAGTGGAATCTAGCATGATCAACAGTCTGAACAATGCTAGCATGATCAAACCCTCGGTCATGATGACTTGTGACTTTATGCTAGCACAACCGGCAAAAGCTCACAAAACTTTCATCTATTCATTTTCACTCACAAGGCTCGTGTCAACTCGTGGTATGGTTTTCAGCCACTTTCTAAGGGTGCCACACTGAGATTGCCTTCTCCAGGATGATATTAACAAATCACCTTTCTGACAACTTAACCATGGTGAGTTTCAAACTCAGATCTTATGGTCAGAAATAGAACATTCCATGTGCCTATATACAGTACTGTTCGATAAAAGTGACTCACCTGATTTTTTTTCTACTAAATGTTCTCTTCTCTGATGAAACAAAAGTCGAGCTAAATTCAAAGAATAAGCGATCTAAAATTCAAAAAAGAAGTTTTGAAAGCTCTTTCAATTTAGCAGTAAGTACTGTCAAGCATCCGTTCAGTATAATGTTCTGGGGATGCTTTTCTTTTCATGGGACTGGTTTCTTAAAACCTATTGAAAAGACCCTCAGGAGCGAGCAGTACAAGAGAATTTTAGATTCTTGTCTGTCCTCTTCTGCTGAAAGGGTGCAAATTGACCCCACCAGGCTCATTTTATGCAGGATAATGCTCCCTGTCACAAATCAAAATTGATGAAGGAATACTTTGATGAGAAGCAGGTGAGTGTTATGACATTGCCGCCCCAATCTCCTGACCTCAACCCCATAAAAAACTTATGGAGCATTATAAAGTACAGGCTCTCGAGAAAGCAGTTGAGCAACAAAGAGGGTTTGATTGTGAATTTCATATCCGAATGGAATTCAATGCTTGGAGATGAGATTTGCCAGAACCTAATCAAGTCAATGCCAAAACGGGTTGAAAAGGTTATTCAAAATAAAGGAGAACCCATAGATTATTAAGTATTTCGAACTATATTACCTATTATAAATAAATTATACCTCTATTATTCTTTATTTAAAGCTGTTTGGTTATGTTTCTATTGATTACTAGTTGCAGGAAATAAGTGAGTCACTTTTTTTTTGCACAAAGTTTTTCCCTAAATCTCATTTATATCCAAAATTATAATTATCAATAGAATACCTTAAGGTGAGTAAACTTTTTTACTAGGTGGTCGGGAAGGGGTCTTTATATTAGTAAGATTAAAAATTAGTTTGAATCCAAAAACAATAGGCAAAAAAATTTTTAAGTAAAAAAAATCAGGTGAGTCACTTTTAGCGAACAGCACTGTATATAAGACATTTTTATGTTTATACGTTCTTTTTATAGATACAAATATTTAAGTAAATGCTCTGTTTATAATAAACAGTATTGACATTTACCGGCCATAATGTCTGAGAAATTTTCATAGAAAATATGTGTCCTCTGACAGGAATCAAACTTATATCCTACATAGAACTGTCATATAGCCTGACGTGCTTTACCAATTTAGCCACAGAGGAGCGTTTCGGTTAGCAAGGTCGATCTTACTGTTTTTAAACTACAATTCTCCATGATTTTCTCTCAGACATTCATATCTGCTCGATGTGTATCCAAATGTAAACAAATGATATCACACATTATGAAATGGACAAAGTCTGACAGTTATTTTAAGACATTTTTAGGATAAAGGTTTGATTCCTGTCGGAGGATGTATATTTTCTATGAAAATTGTGAGTAACTGAGTAGACAATAAAGAGGGAAATGTAAAAAAGGGAAATTGAGAAAGTAGGTCAATGATAAGAACAGAGATGGTATACACAAGGAGAGAAAGAGTAAATGAAGTGGGTGAAATAAATAAAAGAGATGCAAGGGTAGGGTGAGTGGAATACAAAGGAAAGAGAGAGAGAGAGATGGAAAGAAAGAGGAAGAAAAAAATAGATGGATAAAAGTTGAAAAGAAGGTTAGGAAAAAAAAAATGTGGAAACCAGGAGAGTAGAAAGAACAAAAAGGAAAGAAAGCATAAAAAAGTGAGTGGAGACTGACAAAAAGAAAGAGGCAAAGAACATTAGAAAGAATGGAATTGATGGAGAGACAGAAAGTTCAAATGAGAATTTGGTTGGAAAAGTTGTGTATATATTGTAACAAAAAAAAAAAAATATATATATATAGGCAGATTATGTTAGGATGGGTTTTCATTTTCTTATTCCCAAACTGAAAGGGAGGGGCTAACTCAGGCTGACCTAGACTTAATGGTGTAAACTGTAGCCAGCTTTTTAACTTTTGTTTTTCTTTGGAATGTACAAGTGGTTAGAAAGCAGTTTAATATTTACTTTCAACATCACATTATTTAAAATACTAAATCACAATTGAATTTTTACTGAAAGAAAAACTCATGTCTAAGCAAACTAAAAAATAACATTTTTTAAATTATCTTTTCCGATCTTCAAAATGAGAATCCATTTCTTTAATCTGTAAGTTTGAGATTTGCATACATTTTTCATATTCAACATCTGTCATTATTTTGTATTTTGTAAACACTTCTGTTTCATATTTACACTGCTGTCAAAATTGATGGCATTATAGATAAACTTTTTTTCCAGTTATTATTATTGTATTTTTGCTTTTTCAGATTCCGTCTTTCCACAGTTTCATAAACATCTTGGAACAGTCAGCCATTTCATAAGAAAGACACTGCCACCTGCCATCACTAGTGCGACGGAGATAACGATACAGCAAAAATACAGACCAAAAAACATGGCCTATTATATAGAGGTAGATAAAGTTTTTTCTGAAAATGAGTATGTGACACTATTTGATACTGGTGAATGGAAAGAAATGGCTTAGATCAAAAACATAGCTCAGAACAAGATGAGAAGGATTAATGAACAGAACGATGGACAGACCGAGAGAAAGAAGGGAGATTTCTCTTTTTCCAAGAGGAAAGCTTAATTCTCTCAAACCAGAAAAATTACTTAAAGAAAGGTAATATTACCACAAGAAGCCATGTGGCAATCTTTAAGCTGACAGCTGATTAATGAGGCAGCTCCAGAAGTACCAGTTATGAAAACACAATATAAGTAGGATGGATAAGATTTGAGCTGTAACCAAATCAAGGGAATAGAGTTATTTGTGTAACCTAAGGTATTTGAAGTGCTACGCGCCTGGCAGGATCGGAGGAATGGCTGACCAGAGGAACCAGCTGCTAAATTTCTGATTTTTAAGTAAAACCAGACTGGGAAAATTTCACTTATGCTTGGGCATGTAATTAATTTCCCAGGACCAGACAACAATGGGCACTTGTTGGCAGTTAGGAAAATTACCAGAATCTCGGGCCATGTTGTATCCCTTGCCAATTTCAGGCGACGGTCCATATAAACAGCAAATCGAAGTGACTGAGATAGTTGTTCCAGATGCTGGATGAGAAACGACCATTTCACCTGATCTCACGTGACTTATTGCCTGAAGAAAACCTCCGACGTAAGCTTTGTGCCAGAAGCCTTGTTCAGACTTAGCTAAACCAACTTGTCATGTTTAACTTACGAAGCAGGAAGGGCCGATATTTTTCTGCATGAAGAACTAATAGTTTTAATATCAAGAATTAACCAAGTCCTGTACAAAGAACTTGTATATAAAAACATTTTCTTTTACTTAAATTATTATTTTTTTTTTTTTTTTTTTTTTTTACTTGTGACTTCACTCTACCCAGACCAAACCGATACAATGGTTCCTGTCGACGATTCGATACATGCTAGCCTTATGATCAAAATCAGACACAACATGAAATAAGGCAAGGCTTAGATCAAAGTGATCAACTCATTGATCAGCTGCTGGGATTGGACATTGGATGGACCGGCAAAGAAGGCGGCTACAAGTATACAACTGCATGAAATAGTATCATTTTAGATTTCATACCAACACACCCCTATGTATTCCATAAAAATTCTATTTTTCTGAAAATGGACTAAAATTATCAACATTCTGAAAGAATTAATTAATATGAATTTTCTTTGTATCTGGAATCATTATGATTTGTATGTCAGTGATAGAGTTTTTTTTTTTTAAGAACATGCATGTATTTGAGGAAAAGAGAAACAAGATGAGTCAATATAAAACTGACTATTTGTGGTACAATTCTAAAAATATGAAGATGAACAAGTTGACAGAATTGGAAAAATGCACACTTAAGTGCATTTCTGCTACAAAGTAATGGTTGATGACATATGTGTGAATCCATTTTCACTCAGGAAAATAATTTACATATTTCATTTAACTAAAATGGAATAAGCTGAACTAAAAACCAACTAAACATCTAATACAAAAGCAACATGTAATCAAATAGATACATAAATCTTTTACCAATCCCAGACTAATGAGTGAATGCTGAAAAATTCTCAGCCTGACCCTCTGCCCCAAATTCACATTTTAATGACCAAACATCAGATTTTTGGACAGAAATGGGTTAGAATGAGGACTTTTCAGTACTCCTCATATTTAAAATTTGATTATTTTCTCTGTGAATTCAGAGTAATATTTGGGAAAAATGAAGGGTTCTCAATTTTAAAGGCTTAAGAGTGAAAGACAGTATGGTTTGCTTAGTGGAGTAAATTCAGTTTACAACAAAGAATGATGAAAAATGATTTCATTAATTCAACACCACACAGTAATGTACACATATCCACAAAATATATAAAAATGATAGAAAGTGTACAAAATCAAATGACAACTATAAAGGTGGGGGGGGGGCTTTTGGAGATATAAAGGGCATGATTCAATGTCATGTGCACAAACACACACACACACACACACACACACACACACACACACACACACACACACACACACACAGGGCTGTTGGCTCCTTTACATTTACAATTTCAAGATATGATATGTAGATATTTTCCTCTTGACAAATGTAAATGTTAACAAAATTAGCTACAAATTTTTGAACAAGAAGAGGAAAGCCAAATGAATAGTAACTAGAGAGAAAAATTGGGTTTTGTTGATTTGAATCATAATGGGGAATGACTGCAGAATACTTGCCCCTCTCCTTTTATAGCCATAAGTACACAAATGGATGCTGGGATTTTTTTTTCTTAGCCAATAAAATAGGCCAGTTTGTCATTTGCCATGACTCAGTTCTGATCTACATTGTCTAGAAGACAGAACGCTATGTTCGCTTGTCCGAACTTGCTTTTGTGTGTCTATACCAAAGCTTAGTTTGTAGAATTTTTGCCTTCTTACCTGTTGATTTGCCTTGCATATATTGTTTGTTTGATATTATTTCATTTTTGACCTGTCCTTTTTTTCTTTTTATTGCAAACTTGGTTAATTCTGTTTGTTGGGCAGTTCAGTGTTTTATTTTGCATTTTACTATGGCTACTAACTCCACAAGTTTCTTCCTTTTTAACCCAATTTTCCGTGAAACATCTTGAATTAGTTTATTTTAGTTTGAGAGGTGCAACAAAAAAATACTTGTTATTATATTTTTGTGAGTAATTGTGAATGTAACAATATAGCAGAATGCAAACTCTGTTCCAACTAAATTTATTTCTAATTATATCTAATTGATTTTAAAATAATAACAAAATCATCAGCATAATAATAATAAAGCATAGTATCCAAATGTATGTTGATGCATTTGAGAATTTTTATATGGATACACGTAAGCTTTTGAAAATTATATACATGAGAAGAGAGAGATGAAATGTGTTTAATTTGAACATTTCAAGAAAAATGAATAAATTTAAATTATATCTTTAAAAATGACATTTAAAGTAATTTGAATCTAGCTGGACTATCTGGCAACACAAATAATTTTTTTGCTCAAAAATATTACAAGTAGTCTTCAAAGATATCTTATTTATAAATCAGAGAACCAGAAATTTGATCAAACACAAGAAAAAAAAATTAAATATTACAATAAATGTTTGTTTTTCATATAATGCTGAACTTTTACAAATCTGTATTCTTATATATAAATTGTAGATAGAATATTCCTGTCCTTTTAAATGTTCTGGTTTGGCTTCGATTCAAAAAACAGGAATATTCAGTTTTAAAATTTATATATAATGGCTGCCTGCTTTTATTCGAGCCTGTTCGTCTTCTAGGCTGGCTAGCTAATCCCTGTTGCATGCTCAGGTACATTTGTGTTTATTCAACACGCACACAGAGTCCACCTGTAATTATACTGCAACTATGTTGAGCAGACCTTAGTTACAGTTACTGGGAGAGAGTGCATTATCTGGCATGATCAACAGTCTGAACAAGGCCAGTACGCTCCAAACACTTGGTCATGATGACTTGGGACTGCTAGCACAACCATCAAGAACTGTCAAATAGATCTATCTACAAAATTTCATTCACAAGGCTTGGGTCAGCTCATTGTATGGTTTTCAGGCACTTTCCAAAAGGTGTTGGATGTTGGGATCACACCCCCAGGCCAATAACATCAAGAATTTATCTTCCTGACAAATCAATCATGTTGAAATTCAAACCTGGATCTCATGGCTGGAATGTGAACCACTCAGCCATGTACTATATATATATATATATATATATATATATATATATATATATATATATATATATATATATATAAAATCTCCAGGTATGGGATAAGAACAAATGGAGTATAATTTCACTGTCTGTAGCATTTCATTTTTAAAAAACATGAAAGCTATTGTATAGCAATTTTTAACATGTTTCTGTACTAATCTCATATTATATATATATATATATATATATATATATTATACAAGTATAGGATTGGTGTATATGGAATAAATTCTAATAACCAAAATATACTATTCTTAAAATAGTGCTTAATACAGAATAGAGCAAATATAATTTATTTGAAAATTATAAAATAAATATGTTATAAAATCACTACAAAAATAGCCATTTTGTTTCAACACTTCTGGTGTCTTATCAAGTGATGATGTTGAATGTAGAATAAAGGGTTTACACCAAAATATCTAAATAAATATATATATATAAATATTGGATTTAATTAAATTAATATATATATATATATATATATATATATATATATATATATATATATAATGTTCAAGTTTATAATTTATGTATGTAAGTGTATTGTAATTCTAGTTTGTCTGTGCAGGATTTGGATGATAATTATATGTATGTCTGTGTGTTTAATAGGCATTATGTATGTTTGGAGGCTGACCATGTTCCAAGTTTTAATAAAACATGTTTATAAGCTTTCCCCATTTGTTCTTTATATAAAGATAAAGAACAAATGGGGAAAGCTTATAAACACACAGACATACATATAATTATCATCCAAATCCTGCACAGACAAACTAGAATTACAATACACTTACATACATAAATTATAAACTTGAACAATGTCTGACAAGTTAAATGCATATAAAGTCTGCTTAACTAATGAAAATCAAACAACACAAAAATAAAAATACCCCAATTTTTTTTATATATTTCATTCTCTGATGAAACTAATAAAAGTGAAATATGCTAGATTTATAAAGGTTTTGTATTTGTTATTTATCCTATTATTCTGTTGATTTCTGATCTGTATTTGATCCCAATTATATATATTAGAAAAAGTTCTTGATTTTTATATATTCAAAATGTAAAAACAAAATCCTTTTCTTAGTCTTTCCTTCAAAAATAATTCTACAATTTATATCCAACCATGGGGAAACAAGATGCCTACTTAACAGAAAATAACTCCTTAGATTCGAAACAGCTGCTTTTATTTTAGACAAAAATGTTATGACTCAGAAGAGTTGTTCTCATTGAATAAAAAAAATGGTCATCTTAAAGTGAAGCTGTCAAGTAAAAAATGTTTCAGTAAAAACTAAAAATAGATGTCTACTGACTGACTTTTGTATTTATTTATATATTTTTTTGTTTTTATTTGTGTACATTAAATCAAATGAAAGCAATACATTTGTAAATATATATTATTTACAGATTAAGTCTATCATGTATAGTTACAAAACTAAGTACTTAAAATTGTACAGTGATTAAGTTTCCTGTATTATAAACCATAATACATTATATCAGATTTTATCTATGCAAGACAATATTTACTCAATTATTAACCAAAAGATGTTGATAAAATTTTCAAGATATATCATTACACTTATATGAGTAATCTATTGTGTGAATTTCAACAATATTTATCTTTGTTAAAAACATTGATAATAACTTATTCTAGATGTGTCAGGTTTTATTAAACAAAAAACTGCAATATCAATTTTTATTTATCTATATACATAAAGTTGTAGCCTCTGTCTGTCTGTTTGTTTTTGAACTCTTCCTGGGGTTTGGGGGACAGAAACCATAACCATATATATTCTGAAACTACATTAACCAGGATACTTGGATAAGTATATTTCATTTTGATCAAAGGGAACCACCAACTGAAATTTTTTTTCCCTTTGATATAAATTAAATTTAAATTTGAACAAGGGAATGACTCCTAGTGTACTTGGATAAGTATATTTCATTTTGATCAAAGGGAACCACCAACTGAAATTTTTTTTCCCTTTGATATAAATTAAATTTAAATTTGAACAAGGGAATGACTCCTAGGGTACTTGGATAAGTATATTTCATTTTGATCAAAGCCCCCCCCCCGCCCCGGCTGAAAAATTTTTTCCCTTTGATTTAAATTTAAATAAGGGAATGACTCCTATACAAAATACAGAAGGAGAAAGCCAGAAGATGGAGATTACATTGGCAAGATCAAAATGAGACAATATAGACATCAAATTGAGCAAGAAATCACCAATCAGTGGGTATGCCTTACAATACAACTTTGTTGCGACAATTCAACTGTCATATCTGTTGAAATCTGCTCATCAGTTCATTCAATTAAGTATTGCATCAAATACATACCAAAGGGGTTAAATCAAGCTGTTTTTCCACAAACACCCTACTGAAATTTTTTTCCCTTTGATTTGAAATTAAATTTAAATTTGAACAAGGAAATGACTCCTATCCAAAATATAGAAGGAGAAAGCCAGAAGATAGGTCACATTGGCAAGATCATTGAGTAATATTGAAATGTATCATTTTTCTCCACAAATTTTAACAATTATTTAAAATCAATCATTATTTTCTTACAATAAAAATGTTTGACATGCAGCAAGGCGCAGGTAATTTGGCTAGTTATTAATAAAACCAAAATATGTAAGCCATAGGAACATATTTGATTAGCACAATATCCCATATATTAGAGTAAATTATTAAACTCTTATTTCACATGTTGAAATAGGTTCCTTGATATTTTATAATCTTCATCAGTATCTTTTTCTTCACTTTTCCGCTATTTTGATGCTAACATTAGTTGCAGTAATTTTTATTGCTTCCCAGAGATCTTGGCCTGAATATTGATTTCCATTCTTATATACTCTTAATAATGGACTATAAGTTTTCTATTGGAATAATATCTGGAGAGGCTGGAAAACCTTTAATTGGCAAGATGGGCAATAATCATCTTTGCAGCATTTGAGTAAGCATGGTGGGGTAACGGATAGCGGCTCGGATCGAGGAATCAGAGAGCCGAGTTCGAATTACAGTCAAATCTATTGCATTCACTTACATTCTAATACCCTTGGGAAAGGTATGAATCCTCTTCTTCTCCCAAGTTATGAGTAAATAGCAGGACAGACCAGATTCTATAGCCTTGGATGGCAACTGATCTACCACAGAAAGAAATGGCAACCTACTGTGGGAAAAATCAGCTGTGTATTGAAAGATACATGATCACCTAAGCATGTATCACACATGGCACATAACTGATTGAGTAAGCATTATTTTGCCTTAATATAATCTTTAGTTTAAACCTCCTGAGTTATGACAGACTTATGGTTATATCACATTGAAACACCAGTTCTCATATGATTACCAAGTTAAGCATTGTTGAGCTTAGTCAGTACTGGGATGGGTGACTAATTGGGAATACCAGGTGCTGTAAGCTTGGATGTGTAGGTAGTGTAATGAATAATGGTTTGAAATTTGGAATCAGAGAGCCAAATTCCAATTTCAGTCAGATACCTTTATATTCACTATTTTTTTCACAATAATGTTCACCCTGTACAAGACCCAAGAGCCACTCAAGGTAGAGTTATAGAGATTACAGTTTATAGGGATATGTGGAGGAAGATAATGATTAACCTTAGACATGAACAGGTTAAAATTTTAGTGAAGTCACTTGGAAGTTGGTTCTACAAAGCAGCAGTTTGTGGAAAGAAATTGCTTCATTGGAACTTACATCTCACGAAGGAAACGAGGGTGGCTCGCTACAATGTGTGAAGTGTGGCAGGTCTTTGTCATGAAGGTTAGAACTGGTGAAACTAAAGAATATAGGTTGCCTGAACACTTTCCTTGGAAATAGGAATGGAGTAGTGAGAGGATTACAATGTTTTGTTTTGGGGGAAAGGAGTTTTAGGGTGAAAAATAATTCATCACCCCTAAGGACATGGAGATGCTTTTGGACTATCAGGCCTGGAAAGAGAAGACTAATCAGCACCTGCCTATGGCAGCAATTCTCTAGTTTCGGCCTGATCTAGCTCTTGTAAAAGTAGAGGATAGCATGTGCACACAAATACTCTTGCGAAAGGTATCAATCCACTTCTCACCCCAACTATGGGTTAATTAGTAAAAATCAGTAACTCATTATTATTTCCTAAAAATTCTTACAATCAAAATATTTGCTGGCTTTAAATAACAAGATGTAAAAAAACAAATCGATCCCAAGTTGTGAGCTATACCACTCAAAAAATTTATTGTCCCAAAACTTATAATACACTGCATTTATCTTAGTACTATCATTAACTTTGACGTGTCCTAGAATTTTACTGCTTATAATCAGTTCAGTTATGTACCATGCGTGATACATGCTTAGGCGATCCCAAATCTTTTAATACATGACTGACGAGGCAGATTTTTTTTCCTGCAGTAGGTTGCCATTTCTTTATGTAGTAGACCAGTTGCCATCCAAGGCTATAGAACTCGGTCTGTCCTGCTATTTTACCCATAGCTAGAGGGAGAAGAAGAGGATTCATACCTTTCCCAAGGGTATTAGCACGTGAGTGAATGTAATGGATTTGACTGGAATTCCAAATCGGTTTTCCGATTCCTCAACCTGAGCCGCTATCCATTACTCCACTGTGCATGTAATACCAGTCCATAATATTAGACCTTTGTTATCTTCTAAGTTGTGTTGCTTGCTTATTTCTATGAAACCCAGCCATCAGGCCTATCCAATGTAGCTTGATAGTCGTCAATAAAAATTAGAAATCAGTTTTCATGTAATTCTTTGCCCAACTTATATGATTCTTTGTTATATTTACTTAAAAGTTGGTAATTTGGTTGTTTTCATATCTTTAGACAATATACTAAATCTTTTCAGTTATTTGCAATACTGGCTACTTTGAATATTTTCTTGCTGGTCAAAATCCCCTCTTCTTGCTTATTACTCTTGACCTTTATCTAATGTTTTCAGTTTCTTTTATGAACATTCTATGATCTCCACTCAAATTCTTTTCAACTTCTAACATTGTCTTCTCATCATTCAGTAACATTAAAATATCTCATTTCTCTTTTGAGGTATCTTAGGATCAATAACAATCTTTCTATATATGAAATTATCAAATAAATATCAAAACATATACTATTTTATGTACATATATTAAAATAATAAGAAAAATCTAAGATTGTCTGTGCTTATAAATTAAATAAATTTCTTAGAAAGTTATTCCTAATATCACTTGACAATGGAACGAAACTCTGGATTTTAAGTTTTGTAATTAAATTTACAACTTTAGTTTCAGCTTTGAAACAGAAATTTCTGTGTTGTGATGGAATCATACTTTTAAAAAAGAAAATAATTACGGTACTATTATATGTATATTTATTTACAATATGATAAACAAACTTCAAGTTGCATAATGAAATCTTTCACATTTTAAATAGTGATTGCCTAAAAGAACCTTTTTCATGCTTTCATCTTTTTATATTCCGGTACACCCACTGTATTTCACTCAGTTGGATAAAACCAAGTCCAAAATGAAAGAATATTTTAAGAATATTTAGATATCATTTCTGAAAATGTTATGTCACTTAGTGTAACCATTTTTACTTAATACAACAGATAGTTGCCTTTGTTTATCTCAGCAAGTCTAACTGCCTATCTTCACAGAATGAGGCAGGATGGTTCGTTTTTACTAGGTATGTCCAATATTTCGCTAAAAAGTGGTATACCTTGACGACAAAAGGTCCCCAAATTGATAAAACAATTTTTAACGTTTAAATATTTATGTTGTTATTAAAGAGGAAAGACCAAAGTATTTTCTGAATATTTTTTCAGATTTTTTAATCCTTCCTATAAATGTTAAAAATTTTATTAAAAATCTTGTTTTTTTTCGAGTCAAAAAATTTCGTAAAATCGAACTTATTGACATTTCTGTCGGAAAGATCATAGTTTGTTAGTTAAAAAATCATGAAAAATCAATTACACCTTTTTCTTTTGTTATCTTAGGAAATTTAGAATGATTAAAGTATACTTAATGTAATTTGAAAGAAACATTACTTACATTTTTAGCAGAAAATTTTTTAAGAGAGATATTTCCCACCAGGGTGGTCTATTTTGACAGGCGTTGATTGATGTACGTCAATATATTCACAACTTACAGTACTGAAATTTATTGGATGGTAGCGCCAAAGTGATATAATTCGTTCTAATTTTAAGTGAATCTGGTTAGTAGATTTTTTTTTTAAAAATTCACTTTCAAATTTTTTTTTTTTTTTTTTTTTTTTACCTTACGTTTGAGGAAGAATTCTGCACTGAAAATAACATTTAAATTATGAAAGAAAATCAAATTTTACAAGTAAAAATAAAACAGTAAAAAAAATACATTTTTTTAAATTGAGGTTTATTATTTCAGTCATGAAATATTTTTCTGAGAATATAAAAATTACATGAAACACCATTAATTGAAACGGGTTAACTTAATGAAATGAGATTTTATTTCTTTTTTATTAAGGCAGATTTTTTTCTATTTATTAATAATTATATGGCAGTAATATGAGTTTTATTTTATTTATTAATAAAATTAACATGCTAATAGCAGCTATGTTGGTTTTGTTTTGACTCGACAAGTATTTTTTAGTTTGAGTAGTAGCGAGCTAACTCCAGAAAATTTAAACTCCAAAAATCGTTTTAATTGATAATTTGTCGTGTGGATAATAATTCCAAAGTAATGTACAATGAATTTATGCATTCGATTTCAAACTTGAAAATTTGGGTGGACTTCCAAGGGCATTTTTTTTTTTTTGTAATTGTAAATAGTCGATATTTTCTTTTATCCCACTATTCGATTATATTTGAATAGAAAAAGAAAAACATTGAAAATAATACGACGATATTCAGAAAACTTGACAAGCGTTGTTTTCTTGTTACTGAACGAAGCAAAGCCATTTCTGAAGTAAAAAAAAAAACTTGCTTCTATCAAAGGAAACTACTCATGTGACATTATATCAACAATGTGCATCCGTACTTTCGTTGTAGACGATTTTAAATACAATTTTGGAATATTAAAAATTATTTTTAAAATAATTATGGTTGTCAGATTTTAATAAGCTTTCAAATTTATGATCTTTAAAAAGTAGAGAACATAATATATCATTTCCATAAGGTTGCAGAAAGAACTTAATGTATAAATATATAACAACCTTTTGTCATATTGTGTATTTAAAATTGAAAAAAAAAAAGAAAATTAATGTAAAAATTTATTGTTCATCAAAAAATTTTTTTTCTTTCAGATAATAATTACCTTCGTATATATTATTCAGAAAAGCCATTAAAAACTTTCTTAATTAAATATTGTCTTAGTTTTATTGGGTTTTGTATTTTTACAATTGAGGTAAAAGTTTGGACAATTTCGGACATTTTTTTAACAAAAAAAATCGATGATTTAGATTTTTCAGAGTTTTGTGCATTTAATTAAAAAAAAAAAATTCAGGTTGCAAATAAATTTTTTTTTGTGTTTTCATAAAATTAAGTTCGAGGGGGGTAACAGATATAAAAAAAAAATATTTATACCATGACTTTCAAAGAGACAAACATTTCTAAAATAAGTTCATTCATTTCTGAATAAGTTCTGAAGTTTTCATTAAAATCCAACAAGTAGTTAATTTTTACAAGAATTTCGAAATTAATGTGTCTTTCAACTGACAAAAAAACAACTAAAAAAAAAACGCTAAAAAGGTCAAAATTGGACATACCTAGTTTTTACGATACATTGAGAGATTGATGAAAATGAAAATTATTAGATTCTTTTACTTCACATTTTTGCTGTAGGTTTGTATTGTGTATATTTAGAAATTATATAACATTATTAAATTATTAAATAAACCAATTAATAAATCAAGTGTAAAGTTTGATTTCCAGTCATGAAAAAAAAAAAAAAAAAAAAAAAAAAAAAAAAAAATCACTCATTACAATGAGTGTAGCATGTTTGCATATGAAAAACAAAAATCCCAAAAGAGATAAACTTTATTACTTTTGTCAGTACAGCTAACTAAATGAGAAATGTACATGATAATAATAAAATAAGGTTCCAAACAATGAGCAATTAATTATTAACTTGATTAATCAACTTTTGTTTTATTCCTTAATTCTTTATCAAGACAAATGAAATACCAAACATTTCATATGCAGTTGGGAAGACAGTGTATTGATATTATTTAATGGCAACCAATATTTCTCAAGTCTTGATGCTCTAGAGAGCAGTCTCAACAATTTTTCTCCCAAGATTTTTTTTTTTTTAAAGAGGCAATATACAACAGATACTCTTTATTATATAATTTTATTTATAGTTGGCTATAAAGAACATCATAATCAAACAAGGTTCTATTTTGCCTTTAAAATAGATTTTACTAATTAGGATTTTTTTGAAAGCCATAACTGATATATAACTGATATATTCATATAACTGAAACAAAACAATTTCTAAAGAAATAATGATTTTTTTATTAATCAGACATTTTATTCAAATTGTCAGGCTGGGAGACAAAATAAGAGGCTGTTTAAAATAAATGGAGTGTCTTCTCAAATACAAGTATCCACTAAAAATAATGTTTAACGTAATAGAAAGATTTAAAATTAACAAATAAAAAGTGTGTGTGTGTGTGTGTGCGTGAAAAATTACGTTCATAAGTACATTCCCTTTAAATGGTAAACATCTGTACACCAGACTCTTACAATGGGCATAACTTTAGGTGCAAGATAAACAATCAAAACTATTATCATTAACATCAACAACATTACCACTTATATAAATACCTTTGTAGCTCCATAAAATACAATAATACATAATGTAGTATCATGCTCAAAATATGCAAAATAATGCCTATTGTTTCATGGTTTTCCCAAACTTAGAGATTGTAGCAGCAAACGTGATAACTACTCAAAAAGTTTGATTTTATTTTATGGCAATTATTTTCTTGTATGTGCAGGAAAAACTTACAAATTGAGAACTTTTTAATTTTTCAATTTTTATTCAAGAAACTTTATTTGTATTTTACTAAACATTTCTTTTTGATTAAGATACTTATTGAACTTCTTACAGTTCTGACCATATAAATAACATCCTTTATAGAGTCCGATTTCACCAGTTTTGATCACTTACACACTGTTAAACTTTTTCAGAAAAATAGATTTTACTTAAACACTTTCAGGATTTAGATTTTTTATAATTGATTAATTCTTTCAAGAGTTTACAGTTTCACTTTTTTCTTTAAAGAAATTTCATTTTTTTTAAACATTTCTAATTAATTATTTCCTATTTAAGGATTAAGTTTATGCATGTATAGATGCTTCTGAACTAATTTAAAAAACAAACAATCAATGTGTGTAGACCAAGATTTTGAAATTGCAGCATTGCATTCAGACTTACTTTTAGAGTAAACAAAGAAATGTACTTGAAAAAAAAAAAAGTGTTAACAATAATAAACATGAGAGGCAAAATAAAAAATAAGATTTTAATTTTATCTTTCATAATCTTATTCTTCAAATCATCTTGAGAGCTTTTTCTCTTTGACAAATCGTTCCTAATTTCTTTATTTAAAAAGCTTCAACATAAACAAATATACAATACCTGGTTGAAATCAGTAGTTATTTCTGACAAGTATCAATAAAATCACAGCATTTATTTTACCCAATCTCTTTTTATTTTAATAAACCTAACCCAATATTTCTCATATAGATCATACATTATATAGTGAGAATTTCAGGTCAAAATTCAACTAATACTTATGTGTCAAACTGTTATTGATTTATCCTGGTATGTATGAGAGCATATGTAAATGCAAATAATTGCGATGAAATGTATTTAACACAAAGAATTCAATAGCCAAGATTTTCCTGAAAACAGACGTCTTTGAAATCTGTCATAGCATCATTTGTAAAAAACAGGGATTTCTTCAAATATATATATAGCATAATGAGAAGCCACGTATACTTTCTTGATATGTATATATATGTGTGTGTGTGTGTGTGTGTGTGTTCTCATAATAAAATGAACAATAATGTTCACAGATGGTCCAGGCACTTTGAAAATTAAGAAGTAGTTTGAAATAACATCTGTTATTTCAGTTGCAAATGAATTATTTGAAAATGTTAGTTAAAGCAACAGTGAAACCAGAAATAGCAGTTTTCATCATGAAGCAGATAAATAAATTTCTGATATATTGTCATGGCCAAAGTCTCAGACATTAAGCTGGAATATGAGATGATTTGACTCGGGGGTACAATTTCCTGGATTCATATAAGGAAAGGATGTTTACAGAATAGGAAAAAGTCGCGTAAAACACAATAATCAGTGAAAGACGACAGCGAACATGCGGATTCAACTTAATACAAACAATTTAATTCATTAGCACAAAAACAGAAAAAGAGAAGATAAAAAAAAAAAAAAAAAAAAAAGAGTTTGTTGAACATGTAGTGAATGTGGCATTAAATACAGAAATTTCAATATCATGTCAATAGAATTTGTATGGTTCTTATTTGTGCTTCAGATTCAATGTCAGTATATTCATATAAAAAAAACGATTTGATTGATAAGTTTCTGGCAACAGAATGTCCAAATTTATGGATGATTTCAATGTTCATTAAGTTTTAAGCAAAATGCTTAAAACCGATTAAATCCACCGTTTCCTTCGGTTACTGCCTTTTCTTCTTCTCTGGTCAGATCAAGCCCTGGAGTTGACGATCCGATTCATTCGGACACTTTCTTTCAACTGTTGATTCTTTAATTTTGGCACCTCTGCATGGCCATGTTCCAACTGTTGATTCTTTCAATATCATACACTGCCTTTTCTACTCCTCTGGTCAGATCAAGCCCTGGAGTTGACGATCCAACTCATTCGGACACTTTCTGCCAACTGTTGATTCTTTAATTTTGGCACCTCTGCATCACTTCATGGCCATGTGATCTGCCACAGGGTTGACATGTATGAAATCAGAGACCAAGCATCTGCCCACCACTTCCACTGTGGTACAGGGAAGTACATCTATTCACTGTCACATGTATTAGTTAGAATGGAGGGGGAAAGAAAGAAAGAAAAGTAACGTTCTTAACTATGAGATTAGCCTTTCTTCCTCTTCTTTAACACCACATCACAATATAAATTCATTTAATTTTTCATAATGTCCTGAAATGTTATTAATTGAAAAAAATACACTGCAAAATTTAATCAACTATATGCCATCTTAGTTTAGAAAGTTATCTAGATTTTTATTTAATGCAGTAGTAATATAAATAAATAGTAGTGGTTAGGGTTTGTCTTCAGATTGCATTGTCTAACCATAAAAAGGATGTGCAGATGGAGTAATGGTTACAGGTGTAGAAAATGGAATTAGAAGGCAGCATTCAAATTCCAGCCATGGATGTTACCTTCATTTCACACTAATGACCTTGGAAAAGCCCTGAATCTATTTCTTCTTTCCATCAAAAGAGCAAACTGGATTCTCTATCTTTGATAACGCAACCAGTTTAGGACCAATACAATTCAAAACTATGGAGAAGGCAACAGGAAAGCTCTACCTTTCTCAAACACAGTCATGGAACCCACAATGTACAGAAGTTGTGAAAAATCATGATAGTCTGGATACTGAAGGGACAGAGTTCAAAACCAAAAGAAAACATTTTAGTTTAGCCTGTTAAAAACTGAGTATAGTTATAATTTATTTTTCCATTTGAGAAAAACTGGTTCATTTATAACTAAGATTATTTCTACTTGACAAGAACTGTTCCATTGAAATCATACAGAAGAAAATTACCAGTAATTGTGACATTTGACCTTTTGTTTTGTTTGTTTTTATTTTAGAAAAATACACGTTCAAAGTAATACTACATCAATCATCTTTTTGTACATTTTACATTTCTTTTCATTTACCAACTCAAATCTTTCAAGTTTTAAACTACAGGCAAATATTCAATAACTGTGAAGAGAAAATTAGCTTAGCTAAAGGATTAAATATGAGAATGACAGTCATTGATTGGTTAAAAGACAAGCAAACAACTTTTCAACTATTTCTGTGGTGTTGAGTGACTAAACTATATTGTTAAAGTGATAGCCTGCTCTATGATAGACAAACTGGCCAGTGACTAAGTAACATAAAATACAAGACATAAAAAAAAGAGAAATGAAAAAAATAGACAAGGAAGATATAGAAAATAAAGGCTTGAAGGAAATAGATAAAAATGTAGCTAAAACTATAAAAAAAAGGATGCTAACACACAAGAATTAAACAATTTAAAAACACTTGGGAACAAAAATCCCTACATGGCTAAGTGCACTGAAAAGAAACAAAGTTGATGTAGATAAACACAAAACTCATCAAAAGAGTGCAGAGCTAAAAACAGAGATGGAGGTTTTTAATTACATTATATACAATTAGGCTAATGTACTCATTGTTGTTGTTGTTGTTGTTATCACATTTCAACTGTTGTGCCCTGCAGCCTTTTTCAGATGTCTATTGATCCAGGTAACTTTCAGGGAATTTCTAACTGAACCTTTCTAATGTGGTCTCATTCCACTGTTGATGACTAGGAATATCTTGTCTTTATTTAGTACTGCCCAGTTGTTGCTTGCCCTATTTCCCCTGAGTAGAATTCTGTACTAACTGGCCCTGGGTTTGAACTCACAATTATACGAACAATCTAACTCCAGACATTAAATAAAGGGTTAAGTTTGAAATACCTTGATGGTTACCCAGATTGACTAAAAGAAGGTTGAAGGGCACAACGATTGGAATGATGTGATAATAACAAAGATGAAGACATTGGTTTGAATGTAAATAATGATCTCATCCTAGAAATTCAGAGATATTTATAATGGCTGCACAGGACCAAAGCCTATTTACCAGGGATTAACAAGCAAACATAATAAAAAACAGTGATGAGCCAGTATTAGATTATGCAAACAATATGTTGAGTCCACAGTCTGAGTGTTCAATTTTGACATTGAAGGAATACAAAGATTGACTTAAGATTGGGCAGTATTTTCATTGTAAGATATGTCAATATGCAGCACAGGTTGAATAATTGTATGAAAGTTACCCTGAACAAGTCATAGAAAGCCATGAAGTTACTATACTTTGAGACTTTCCCCCGATTCATACCGACAGACATATAAAGGCTAATAGATCAGATGTTATGATTAAAGGCTACAAACAAAAAATGCCTTCTCATAGACATCAGTTAAAATATATACCTATCAAATAATGACAAAATAAGTAAATATAAGGATATTAAAATTGAAAAGTGGGTCTCCCCAAAACTTCTTATACATATAATAATTGAAACCCTATATACGATAAAAAAAGGTAAGACAAAAACAGTAACAAGATCCCTGGTAGCCTGTGTTTAGTAGAAATTAAAAAATTGCACTGTGTACCATGAGAATATTATCAATATAAAGAAAATATAAACGGAATTTGTGCTAACATAAAATGCATATGTTTACTACCTTGCCTCCCCCCATGGGTCTTGGGTAATGACCCGGTAAGGGGTTGTACTGAACAGAAAGCAAAAGATGATGATAATAGTAATAATAATTTATCAGAACTCACCAGAGATTAGTTTAAAACCACAGAAAACTCAATTTTCATGAAATCATCCAACAATATATAACTTGTTTATTACTAGCGGTATAACCCGACTTCGACCGGGTGTTTCATTGCTGGGAATTTTGACCGTTCAATTGGAGCAGTTTAAGTTTAAAGTCAGCCCACCCGAAAATCAATATTAGTCACAACAATTGGATGCGACTGAGGCACATCCCAAAATGGTTGCTAACAATTTGAATGGGGTGGCCCTGAAAAGGGCCATTGTGTTCTCAATCTTGCAATGAAGGAACCTCTTCCACAGACCATCATAATAATAATATACAATAATTTTTATTTATAAAATATTTTTTTTTTAGAATTCTAATAATCTTTTGCTTTAGATTTCAACTCTCTAAATTGATTATATGCTGTTTATTAATTAAACAGACATTAAATTTTGACTTTGATTTTGGCACAAAGTGTAAAATAAAAACAAAAAAAAAAAAAAAAAAGTTTGATTTTTCTCTTTCAAGGTTGTAATTTTTTCCAGCCAAATTGGACTCAAAACCGGCACTGAAGAATTACATCAAACAAAAAAATTTCATTGAAATCGGATGAAAACTGTGGAAACGCATAAACAACATCCGATCACACACACACACACACACACACACACACACACATTTTGAGAATTATAGATATAGATACAGAATGAGAATTGAGA
>OZ038479.1:103191276-103266276 GCA_964036315.1 Acanthosepion esculentum
TAGAAGATGATAATTTATTTAACTATTCATTTATAGGTAGATAAACCAACTATGCTAATGCCTAAGTAAATTACATAGAAGAGCAATAAACAAAAAAATGAGGCTATTTGCTTTTAGTCAAAATGTTTCAACTGGTTGCCGTTTTGTTTGTGTCAAATATCTGATGTATGTAGCAATTGTTTGATTTTCAAACATGGTTTGGTTTGTTTTACAGCATATCAAACATAATGAGTTACTTAATGTCGACAAGATTATTATTGTGGGTAATATTTTTTTTAAAGAGTATTTTTGGTAATATTTTTTCCAAAAATGTATTGCTGGTAATAATTGTTTACTAAAACGTTTTGCTGGTAATAATTGTTTACAAAAACGGTTTGCTGGTAATAATTGTTTACAAAAACGGTTTGCTGGTAATAAAACCTATTTTTACACGTTTTGACCCCAGTTTGGGGGTTAACTATTTTCCCATAGCTGGAACCCTAACTGGTGTTACCACCCCGGGTCAGAGTGGACCTGGGAACACCAGCAATTAAGAAGTTCAAACATGGTATAAAATCCACAAATCTAAAGATACACATTTCATTGCAGAACTGTAGACATGTTTGCTCATCCACACAAAATGTAAAAGAGATTCTGCATTAAATAAGAGAGCATTAAATAAATTATGATGATTTCACATGGTATATTCTCTACCTTACAGTAAGCAGCAATAAAGAGCAGAAGATGGAAAGAAAGTAGCTTAAAGTGAAAGGACGTCAATATTCAAATATTTCCTTATTCCAGGATTTAAAGTTGCTAAACACTAATTTCATTTTGTTAAATAAATCATTAAAAAATAATTTATAATAAATTAATTCTAGTTTATTTTTGCAATTAAAATAAAAATAAAAAAAGAACTTTTTTTCATTATTTTATTTTTAAAATTACGTCAGTTCAGCACATATGTCAGTATATTCCATATGAGATCACAGGTTTAAAAAAATGTATCAAATAAAATGAACAATATGCTTTTCAACAAATTCAAAAAATAAATAAACAAATAATGAATGTAAATTGAGAAAAAAAATTTTTCATGACAGAAAGAAGAATAAAACAAGGGTACCTCAAATATATCATTTTGATGTGAAAGAAAAAAAAAAAAAAAAAGAAACATATACCCTTGTTTTTAAATATTTACCAAAACTCGCCACCTAGCCAATTTTGGATGTTCCTAGTTTTTACACTTTTGTAAAACTAAATCTCTGAATATGTTATTTTACAGTATCATTAAGAAAAAAAAATAATATAATTTAAAAATTTTCAGATCTACGTTATTGCTGATAAACTTGATATAGCTTAAAGATGTGTTTGAGTTTGAAGAATGAAAAAATATAAAGTTCAAGGCCATTTTTGAGTGAACCTTTTAAAATAGTTTTAATTTTGTTTAATTTTATATTTTGCAAATTTTTATTTTTTTAATTTAAAATAAAATTCTGGGTTAAGTCCCATGACTAACTCCAAAGAAAAGGAATAAAAAAAAAAAACAGGTAAATTAAGGATTAATTCAATAACATCTTTATCAAATTTTCCTATTTTCTTTTTCTTTTAATAAATTTTCATATGAAAATAATTAAAAGGACTTTGTTGGGGGCAAATGAAATATTTCAACATCGATAGTTAATGTAATTGTCAAAAAAATAATTAATTAATTCTCACTTTAACTTTCTTCATTTTCACGTTTTTTTTTATACCTTTTTGTTTTGATAGTGTAAGAAATTAAAATTTGTTTATTCAAAGTTTCATAAATTTAGTTTTGTCTTCTTCAAAGAAAACAAGCTTCCAGATTTTGGTAATTGTAATCCATATTTTATTTTTAAGGGTAATTTATTAAAAGAAATTAACAACATAGTTTTTGTTCTGTAAAAGAAAAAGATAAACAGCTAAATTTCAGAAAAGATTTTTAAAAAAAACAAACTCAAACGTGGAACTGTTTTTTAGTCACACTCACATGACATGTAATTTTTTGTTCAAGAAAAGAGTTTCTTTACCCGCTGCATTTTGTAAAGTACAAGTAGGGTTCGTTAACATGTTGTTAGTTGACAAATGTTCCTGGTGAAAATGTATTTTTCGTTATATTTTTTTACAAAAAGCAATATTTTTACAAAATCTAACTTGATGCAACGTTTTCATGGATGGACTAAAAATGTAAAGCTTGAAAAAAATATGGATCCACCACTTCTCCTCACAACTATGGGTTAAATTAGTAGGACTTGTATCAGTAAATAAATTATTATTATCTAAAAAAAAAAAAAAATAATACAATCTAAAAATATTTTCTGGCTTTAAATAAGCCGCAAAAGGTTGATAAGTCATAAAAACAAATCAATGAAAATTAAAATTTTGATTTCTAAACTCAAGCCATAAAAAGATCAGAATCAATGGAAAAAGACAAAAAAAAATTATTTTTACTTACGTAGTGTTTGCTTGGTAATCGACGTTTTTCAACATCAACCACTTCGACAGCTGTCACTGATTTACGCATTTTTGTCTTGGGTTTTCTATCAGATGTAAGGAAACAAAAACAAAGAATTTATGGTAAATGAAAAACAAACTAAAAACAGTTTTAAATTAGTTAGGAATTAATTTTTTCATATAATTTTATATTATTATTACGGAACCACTACTAGATATATTTCTAAATTACAGTGTAACCCGGATATAAGAGACCCGGATATAAGAGAGATTTTCTATGGTCCCAAATTAGACCAAACTCGGATATAAGAGACTTCCTCTCCGGTCCCGACAACTCTCTTATATCCGGGTTACACTGTAATTTTAGCTCATGATCTCGATTGAGATTTTTAAAATTAATGAAATTTAGAAATTTCTTAAAGAAACGCTTAAATTCAAAGATTCCTAAACCTTTAAAAATTTGAGAAAATTTTATTTTTAATTACTAACATAAAAAATATTCATTACCTAAATTTACATTGAATATATTTTTAAAGAAAATGAACAAAGTACCAATTCTGTGATGCAATTAGGCTTTTAAAATGAAATTTTAACTATTTTCATGATTGAACAATGAACACTGATGAAAAATTATTTTGGGGAATTTCTGAGATGTGGAGTTATCATTATTTACACTTCTTCATCTTTGTTGTTATCACAACATTTTCACTATAGTGCCCTCCAGCCTTCTTTTATCGAATTTCGGACTTAAACCCTTAGACTGGGGTGCGATAGGAGAGATTGTTCTTGTTCCACTGACCATGTATAGGGATTTCTCATCAAGTTCTTATTTTCAGTTATTGCAAGCCCTGTTTCCACGTAAACACTGCTCGGCCCAGAGATTGAAATTACAATTTAATTTAAATAGTTCGAAATTCCATGAAGGTTACCCGGATCGACAAACACCTGATGAAGAGCAGAAGCCACAAAGGCCGAAACGTGATAACAACAACAAAGATGAGGACAATAGCTTTCATGTAAATAATGTAAATATTTTGGATTTTGGGAAATAATCGAGATTTTTCAACATTGTTGATTTTGCCAGGTCTTTATTATGCTCTATTTATTTTATTTCATTTTTATTTATTTACTTTTTTTTTTTTATACACATAGAGCGAATTCCGTTGCGGTAATCCTACAGACACATTGGGTACAAGGACGAATGTCTTCCCGTGTTATTTTTTTTAATGCCGATGATGGAACGGTTCACGCTTCCTCCTTAAAAAAAAAAAAAAAAAAAAAAAAAAAAAAACAATATAAAAAGTATCCCTAATCCAACTTTAAATTAATTAACAATGTAAAACCATCGATTTCTTGGGGTAAAGTGCGCCTAATTCGCTAACATTTTTGTCTCAGAAGCTGAGGAAAGCCATACCGTGGACACCAAAAAGGTTCAGCTTAAAACGTATGAAAAGTTGAATCATTCATTACATTTTTTCCTCTGCGTGAGACAAAGTCGAACATTATCTATAAATCGGAAATTTTACTCGGAAATACAATTTTCATTATTGGTATTCAATTTTATGAATTAATCGATAAAGTTTTACTTTAGTTTTTTTTTTTAAACTTAGAAACTGTGTAATTAAATAAAATCCTATTTAAAATAAATTACACTAAAAGTAAAACTGAATTAGTTGTCAGGTTTTTCTCTTTAAGTTTTTTGTTTTTCTTTACGATCGAATTGCCGAAGTCGTTTTTTCCGCTATATTTTTGTTTGAAGAAAGAATAAGAAGAAGCTCTTATGCTAAAAAACAAAAAACAACTAAAAAAACAAATTGTGGAGTATCTGACATTCATTCAACAATAACGTTTTAGATTTTCTTTACTACAAAAACAAAAAAAACTAATAAAAAGGAAATCCTGCTTCTTACAAGAAAGAAATTGTTAAATTTTTAAATCATTGTTAAATTGTTTTAAAACATTTCCCTAAAAAATCTTTTTTTTTTTCACTCACTTTTTCATTAACATTAAACAAAAACAAGTTATATAACACACAACTCGCCTTTTCGTTGAAATGTCCCAGTGTTAAAAGGAGCATAGAAAAATGCACTCCAATTATTACATTACTCAACTCAACTGCATTTAAAAATATTCATTACGACAGAAGACCACAAGTACGGAGAAACACCCCATGAAGATACAACCTAGGTCCTAACACAAATGTCGAAGCAAAAAAAAAAAATGTTTGGGAGACTTGCTTGATGATCATATTGATTCTAAATTTAACTGAATTTTAGATTGAAAAAAGAAATAGTTATCAAGTTATCGAATCAGAATTCGATGACTTGACAGAAAAAATTTTTTTTTCAAAAGGGTAGCGACTTGTTTGTACATAACCAGTGTTACAGTTTTTAGTTCTATGAAGACAGAAGAAAGATAGTGTAGCAAACATTTAATTAGCAGGTGTTTTGATTTTTAACACCATGATGAGCCATAACACTAACAATCTAACATTCATTACACTAACCAAGTCACTTTATGCAATATGCATTCATTCATTTATGATACAGTACAACTGTACAATTATTAATTTATTTATTTATTTAGTAATGTTCTATTTCCTCAACTGATTTTATTACACTCACTAATCATGCCACAGAGGATTATCTAAAAAAAAAAAAATAACCGAATGAAAATTCATTGGACTGTCCTTATTGTTGCCTTGTTTACATTTTTAACGTGTAAAGAAACATTTCATTTTATTCACTCAGAACCAAACATCTTTCTTCATTAATTCTGATATGCATATTTTTATGCAGCTTGAAATTTGAATTAATCGTTAATTTTAGTACTGCAACGAAATTGAAATTTCATTTAGAAAAGAAATTATAGAAATTGAATTTAGTTGCCAATTTTTTTTCGGAAAAAAGGATTTTGGTTTAAAAAGAGCAAAGTATTAAAAAACAAAAAAAAAAACAGAAAATTGGGGCCTCTTAAAGCTTCTTGGTTCTCTAACTTGTTGAGGTTGTATACACTAGTACACAGGTCCTAAAGTTTTGTTTTCAGTTTATGAACTAGAAAACTCGATCTCATTTTTTAGTCAAAAGAAGTTTCAAGTCAATACAATTTTTAAAAATGTCTTGAATTAAATTTGTTGCGCTTGTAACCCGTGTCTATGACAATCATAACTGTAAAAAAAACAACAAAAAAAACAGCAACCTGGCTGCTATTATTCCGTAATTAGCCAAATTTAAATACAACTGAAGATAATAATACATTAATTTACAAGATGGATTTTTATACAAATATCCAACAACAGAGCAAAATACTCGTAAAATTGAATTATGTATTTTTTGTTTAATTTAATAGAGCAATAAAATTTACTTACTAACAACAAATAGACCAGGGCACCAGGCCTATCCTTTACATTACAATCCTTAAAGAAAGTTGACTAACAAAAAAACAGGGCACGAACAGAAGTGGATTGAAAAACAGAATAAAAGAAAGAAAATAGATGAATAACTATAGTAACTTTAAAAACATACTTACTAAAAATAATTAACATAGGAGGAATATATTTTTTTTTTTTTTTTTTTTTTTTAAATAATCCTGGTCAGTTAAAGTTGAGCTGATATTTTGATGTTTAAGTAAAAGTTGAGACGACGATGATGGAAATATTTACAAGAAAAATTAAAATTTAAATGAAAATTCCAGAGTGGGATGCATACACATATACCCGAGTTTTTGTCGTATGGTACTGAGCTCGTTTCCTTGATGCAGCCACTTTCACTGTTAAAGTAGAAAAGCCAGGATAATTTTAGCAGGGACACGAAGTGTTGTTGGATATTTTCTCTGTCGTGCTGACAGCCCCGTGCTCTCTTCTCTGAAATTTGCCACCACGCTCAGTTGACTGTGGTGACGTATGAGTGTCAGTTACTTAAATATCCTAGCCCAGCCTCGATGTTCCGATTCATGCTGAAGTGGGTGGGTACATTTTCATTGAAATTTAGGACCACTCTACATACACCAGTTAGCAGAACTATTTGTTTCAGTCGTTTCAGTTTATTTATCACTTAAAAATTTTGTATATCATTATTAAAGTATAAATAACATAACAAGGGCGACTATTGTTGATGGCTAACAATAACATTAATAACCTTAGGTCACACAAAAATCGTGACAAATCCACACTATTCGAACATATGGCTTTTTTCGTCTTTCTTTTTTTTTCTTTTTACGAACTCATCAATTATGAATAAATTCATTAAAATAAAAATGCTATTTAAATAAGGAAATCATACATGCCAGCATGAACTAAAAAAATATCTCTTTATTTTCTTACGCTTTCTTTTTTTTATGAGGATTTCAAATAACTTTAATTTTTCCTTTTTTTTGGTTTGTCTGTTAGTGTTACAACTTACATTATGCTTTTTTTTCTTTTTTTTTTGCTGATGGTCATTAATGTGAAAAGTGAAAAAAAAAAAAACACGTGTCTGCACTTTTTTTCACTTTATATTAATTTTTTTTTGTCGGAGCCTTCCCGAAGAAAAGTAAATAATCCCACCAAATGGAAAAGGTTTTGAAATTAATAGGAGACTGTGATGGGTCGAGTGCTAAAATAATATGTATAAACATTTACTACCCTACACTAAGTAGTGTATTTGTTTTTAGGCCCTTGATGCGTTTGATGTGTGATGATCGTACATTCAAGTCAGTCAGTTATGTGATACACGCTTAGGCGATCATGTATCTTTCGATGCATGACTGACGAGGCAGATTTTTTTTCCCGCAGTAGGTTGCCATTTCCTTCTGCGGTAGACCAGTTGCCATGCAAGGCTATAGAACCCGGTCTGTCCAGCCATTTACCCATAGCTGGGGGGGGGGGATAAGAGGATTCATACCTTTCCCAAGGGTATAAGCACGTAAGTGAATGTAATGGATTCGACTGGAATTCGAACTCAGCTCTGTGGAGTAATGGATAGCGAGGATTGAGGAATCGGAGAGCCGAGTTCGAATTACAGTTGAATCCATTACATTCACTTACGTGCTTATACCCTTAGGAGAGGTATGAATCCTCTTCTTCTCCTCCAAGGGTAAATAGCAGGACAGACCGGGTTCTATAGCCTTGGGTGGCAACTGGTCTACCGCAGAAGGAAATGGCAACCTACTGCGGGAAAAAAAATCTGCCTCGTCAGTCATGCATCGAAAGATACATGATCGCCTAAGCGTGTATCGCGCATGGTACATAAATAACTGATCATTATCAAACGTATCCATAAACAATTATTTCCTATCTTTAGTTTTATTTTCATTGTAGGAAACAAACAAAAAAACATGGTAAATATCGCATATTACATTCTCAGAACATGAGTTCTTGATGTTGTCTGGGATACTTTTGCAAATGCACACACCTTCAGGACGTGAGCGGTCATAGCTCTCCACAACTTCCCACTCTTCGTAGCTCTTAGCAATGTTTGTCTTTACTTTAACTATCCCTCTCAGTCCCTGTTAGTGTCACTTGTGTTATGCCATCCATTTACAATACAGTACACAAACTCGTTAAGTAAGTTACTTATTTCCTCTGTCTTCAATGTCCCGTGAGTGTTAAATTTTCCAGGCCTACTTTTCTCAATATGTATCTCAGCGATTTCAACTCTTTCTGGTTTTTAATGTGTAATTGTCCTTTTTGAGTCCAATTCCCTTAATACTTTCTCGTTACTTATATGCTCCATCCATGGTAATCTCAGCATCCTTCTATAGAACATCTGTTGCGTCAAGTCTATTCATCTGTGAGAAAATGACTGAGGAGGATTGATATTATATAGCATTTTTATAGTCTTTTCTTTGTTTCTAACAAAATTTCCCGTTTCTTAATGTTTTATTTTATTCTTAAGGCATCTCTTGCTATTCCAATCCGAATTGGGATTTCGATGTTACATTTTCCCTCATACAATACACTATGTTAGAATTTAATATGAAATTTGATCAGTTCATTTTCTACGGCTTAGCCCATTGCAGGTTATTTAAAGCCAGAAAATATTTATTTGTAAGATTTTTTTTTTTTTTAGATAATAATGGTTTAGTGAAACAAGTCTTACTAATAAACCCATAGCTGGGGGAGGGAGATGTGGATTCATAGCTTACCCAAGTGTATTTGCGTGTAAGTGAATATAACGAGCCCAGTGGGAATTTGAACTAGGCTCTGAATAATAATTCCGAGCCGTTAACCATTACACCACCCGCACATCCAATCTTACAGCACCTGGTATTCCCAAACGGCCACCCATTTAAGTACTGACCAGGCTCGACGTTGCTCAAACTTCGGTAATGGCACAGGACGGGTGTTTCAGAGTGATGTGTCCGTAAGCCTATGAAAGTCAAAGGTTTCGCAATAAGATTGTTATTAAGCAATGTTGGCAAAGTTTTAAGGATATAGTGTAATTTTTATGAAAAGTAGCCTTTATACCAATTTTAGGTTATATCTATTTTTATTAGAAATATTCGGTTGGAACAAAAATTCGTAGTGTTTTTTTAATAAGTGGCGCTTGAACACGAGATTTCATTTCACACGTGACTGAAAGATGACATTTCAATGTATATTTTTATTTTCTATACGATTCGTGTATGGATTGTGAATTTGAAATGTTTTTACATTAAAAGTGAAAAATGTGGAAGTAAAAATGCATTTTCGTCGTTTAAAGTTTTTATATTCCCAGAAAGGAAAAAAAATGAATAAATAAAATTTAAAAACAAAGCTACGCTCTGTTTATGATGATTGTTCTATAACTGAAAGTGGTGTTCATAAGTGTTTCACTGGAAAGTTTTGATCTGGAAGACTGGGAATTTACTGACAGGACTACAATGACATTCATTTATGTATGATGACCAAATCGTATCGTTGATTTAAAAATACACGACACAAGATATCTCAGAGTTACTCCACACATCTAGTCGTGTCCACTAAAATATCAAATAAACCAATAACACTCAATAAAGTGCTTACATCTTAAAACACACCAACAAAAACCATAGAATACAAATCAGAAATGTTGTTTTATTAGTCATTATGATTTAGGTAGATACCGCCAAAATATCGTGCGGACGTAGTAGAAGACATACCACGTGGCTTTTTAAGACCAAATAGGAAGAAATAAATAATATAATTCTGGAGCCGATGTTCTTACGAAAAAGTGTATATATCGGTGGCCACGATAAAACTCACGAAATCCAACTCCAAATGGGATACACACAGACAGATGTCACTCTAGCTGCTGATATTCACGACCTCATTCACGTTACACGCAAAAAGCAACAGCGCTGACGAACTGCAAAGAGACCGCTTCAGAATACGGTACCACAGTTCACAGTAAGAACGAAATTATAACTCTGATATCCCCTTTACTATTAACGACACACACACGTACTGACTCTTTCACACAAACACGCATATAATAACATTTCTTTAATTCTCACATACGTACACAAATACAATTTATATTCTATTCCAGAAGTTTTAATAAACAAAAATACATTACTTTCTCATTTATAACCAACTGCTTGTATTCTTGTTATATTAAATTAATGTTTATTTGTTGATACTACATTGTTTTTCTACTGTATTTTATTCTTTCATTGAAAATCGTGGGATTATTCTAAACGGCTGAATTACGTGCAGTCCCTCAACAATATTTTCTGTTATTGTATCGAATCCCGACATTCCGAATTTTGACATTCAACGAAAAACCGAGAAGAAGGATTCCTACAAATGGTGACCCCGCGCCGACGTGATTACCTTGTGAAAACACCAAAGTTGTCAATTAGAACACACAAATATACATATCTTAAAAATGAAACAAAACAAAATAATACGGAAGTTTCGTTGATAACAGTCACTCTGAATTTGCCTGCATATAATCCCAACAACATAAAGCTATAGTTTATATAAATGCGGGCCCTATCCATCTCGAAGTACATTGTTTCGCAAAAGAGCCCGGTACTGCTATTTAGTGGAAAAACAACCAACAGAAGTCGTAGAAGAAGTTACGGACTTACTCGAGACAATACCAGAACAAAACCCCTGCAATAAATTGAAAACGGCCATTATTAAACGAACCGGAATTTCAAACGAGACAATGTTACGTGACTTATTTACCCGACTGGAGCTAGGTGACCGGACTCTTTCCCAGTTATTGGGACACATGAAGACTCTGTTAGGTACCAATATCATGGCAGAAAATATTCTAAGGAGATTGTGGCTGGACAAACTACCCAACACAATGACACAAATTTTAGCACCCATGGCAGAGGAAACGGAAAAACTTGGGGATTCTCCTGACCGGATCCACGTGGGTTTCAGAGACAGGGAGGTGAACGCATTAACAGCGCAAACTACGAACCAACAACAAAACGAGCAATTTGAGCAACGGATACAAGTTTAGATAAACAGATACAATCCCTTTTTGAACATACAACGAACTCCTAGTAAAACGAGCAGACCTACGTACAGACGAAGGAGTAACAGCAGGAGTTTCAGCAATGATAGAGGAAGACAAAAATTCGACAATTGCTACCATTATAAATTTCGTACATAGGCAATACGCTGTTTGAAACTTTATGCCTTTGTAAACACGGCACTGGAAAACTTAAATTCCAGCCAGTAGAGACGACGACTGTTGCTGGACTCTCACAAAAGTGTTCTCTATCCTTGATATAAATCACGGATACGATTTTTTAATAGACACCGTGTCCAAAGTGAGTGTTTTACTACCGGATCAAAAACAAAATTCAAAAGTAGGACTTTACAAACTTCAAGCTGCTAACGATACGAAAATTGATACCTTTGGCGAGAAAGCAGTGACCATCAATCTGTGTACGCGATGAAATTTTCTGTGGGTTTTCATCTAAGCTAACATTACCACAGGTGCAGACTTTCTAGCTAAATTTAATTTATCGGTCAACATGACCACTCATTCCCTTGATGCCAATCTGACAGAACGTTCTGTGAGAGGAATTTGATCCCGATACCAGTCAACTAGAATTAGTAGTGCCCTACCACAAGATAACGGTATTAAGGAATTAGTACAAAGATACGCGGAAATTACTCAACCTTTTAAAGACACGGACACAAGTAAACACAATGCCAAACACTACATAGAAACAACAGGACAACCGGTACAGTCTACAGGATAGACATATCATAGGATATGGATATCATAGGCCCATCCAAGAGCGCATGGTCATCACCATTGCACATGCTGCAATAATCCAACACAGCAGCATGGCATTCATATGGCGATTTCCGTAGATTAACGGCCAAACCATCCCTGACAGATACCCAATCCCACATATACACGATTTTTCAATAGGTCTTCAAGGCGCTCGCATTTTCTCGAAGCTAGACCTGGTGAAGTCATATTACCAAGTACCAGTTGCCGAAGAGGGCATCCACAAAACTTCTCTGGCTACACCGTTCGGATTATACAAGTTCGTGAGAATGCCTTTTGTGTTACATAATGCCGCTCAGACCTTCCAGAGACTAATCGACGAAGTATTTAGAAGTTTACGTTTCATATATGCCTACAAAGACGATGCTTTAATCGCCAACAAAAAACAGGAAGAACACAAACTACATTTGGAACAAGCTTTTCAAAGACTTTCATATTTTGAACTCAAAATCAATGTCCACAAGTATATTTTTGGAGAACCAAAAGTAAATTTCCCGGGATATGAAATTGACCAAGAAGGTATTTCACCTTTACCAGACAAATTAGAGGCAATTACCAACTTTCCGTAACGAACGTCACTGAGACATCTGCGAAAATTTATAGGCCTTATCAATTATTACAGGAGATTTATACCCAATTGTTCAGCGGTATTATCACCTTTGACGAATCTACTCAAGAACAAGAACAAACAGATCACGTTAAAGGAAAATACTCTAGAAGCATTCAACAACGCCAAAACATCTTTAGCTAACTTTACTAAGCTGAATTACATCAAGGATAGCGAAGAAATTAAACTTACCATCACAACAGATGCTTCGTCAACATCTGTAGGTGCGGTTATACACCAAATCTTGGACAAACAAATCACACCTATATCTTTCTTCTCCTCTAAACTAAAAGAAAGGCACAACTAAGTACGGCACATTTTCTAGGGAGCTATTAGCAAGATACCTTTTCATCAAACATTTTCAACACCTGGAGGGCAGAGATTTCACCATATATACACCTGGATTACACTTCCCAATTCTCTTCAGATATCAGGTCAAGAAAATATAGTGGCAGATGCACTATCTCGTGCCACAATTGCTTCTTTAGAGTCTAGTTCTTTGGACCTTGAATTAATTGCAAAAGAACAAACCACAGACACTTCACTCCAAGAAGTACAACAAAGCACATCACTAAAATTAGTTGAACTACCTGTTTCATTTAGTGATAGAAAATTTTGTGACATTTCACAAACTCAACCACGGCCTTACATACCACCAAATTTGAGACAGCAAGTATTCCAACACTTTCATAAATTGTCTCACCCAGGAAAACGTGCTATGTGAAGTTAATTACTGAACGTTTCATCTGGCCTTATATGTCAACTGACATAAGAAATTGGACAAAATCTTGTTTATCATGTCAGAAGAACAAGATAAATATGCACACCAAATCACCCGCAAGCACATTCAGCACACATGATGCAAGATTCACAAAAATACACGTTGATATTGTAGGACCCTAACCTTGTTCTCAAGGATATGCATATATCCTTACTATCATAGGTTTACCCGCTGGCCTGCTGCAGTAGCAGTCAAAAATATCACAACAACAGCCAAAACTATCCTTACTGATTAGATTGCAATATTTGGAGTAGATTCAGTACTCACAACAGACAGAGGAGCTCAGTTCCAGTCTACATTATTTAGAGAGTTCAATCACCTATTCGGAACTTAACACATAAAAACTACAGCCTATCATCCTTGTGCAAACGGGGTGGTAGAACGTTTCCACAGACAGCTGAAGACAGCTCTAGCGATGAAACAAAACAAAACTGATTGGGTAGAGAATTTATCACTGGTACTTTTATCAATCAGAAACATTGTAAAAGAAGACTTAGGTGGTATACCAGCTGAAATGGTTTTCAGTACATCATTGACTCTACCTGGTCAATACTGTGATGACAACACAAACATTTTACCTACAACATTTGTACAGGAATTGAAACACAGAATGCCATCATTAACCTTTACACGTACACGGAACGCAAACAAAAATATATACCTACCAAATGACCATTATACTTGCACATATATATTTATAAGAAAAAATCTGTAGCGTAAAAAACACTTATGTTTAAGCTACTCATGTACATACTGAGTTATTAACAGAATGGACAGAAATGGGTAAATAGCAGGACAGAATGGGTTCTATAGCCTTGGATGGCAACTGGTCTACCGCAGAAAGAAATGGCAACCTATTGCGGGAAAAAATATGGCTCGTCAGTCATGTATCGAAAGATACATGATTGCCTAAGCGTGTATCACGCATGGCATATAACTAACTGATAGTCGAATAAAATGAATGTACATGAGAATTGTAATGGAAATATTATCTGTTTCTGTATTAGGAAACATTCGGGATTCACTGACTGAACAACCAGTCGGTTGAAATTTATAAAATCTTTCTCTCAAAAAAACTTTTTAAGGAAAATGGGTTTCATGCTCACTGTTATTGTTCTTTCTAATATTGATGGGAGCTATCTCCCTAATTCTTTTTTTTTAAGTTAAAATCTTGATTATGTCAATATTTTATCTTCGAATTACATGTGATATCCATTTCTGTTGTTGCTGCTGTTGAAAGGTAAGTAATGTAGTTTCTCTTATTTGGTACAGTTCTTTGTAATTCTATAGCACCAATTGACGTGGGGTGTGAAGAAGAATGGTCCTCTCTAAGACCAACAGACTTCATTCGCTTGAAGCCATTTTTAATCATTGATCTGAGAATGCAGTTGTAATTCAGTCGACATTTTAAACATTTCTGAACGACTTGGACACCAGGCATGACATTCATATGTAAGCCTCGATCTGACGAAACTATTTAAGAACATGATTCGAGTTCTTAGGTTACTGTTTTGGTTTTGTAGCATCTTGCTGTGTTTGGACAAATTTCTTTATCTCATATACTAAATTTGTTGTAACTTATCCATACTATAGGATACAAATCCTATAACATTCCAAGAAAATACTGAAAACACAAAGTAGATTTGCACACCCGCAAAATCGGATCAAAACGATTAAAAACATTTTTTCGCGATAAGGTGTGAAATTAATTTTCTGACCAATGAAAGGAGGCGATTTCCTAAACTGAGAAAAAAGTAACGAGCCAGTGTGAAAAAGAAGTCAGCCATAAATAGAGAGACTCAAATCAATCAGGGTCAGAAGGGCGCAGATATCAAAGAGGACATAGGACTGACAGTCAAGTCTATCACTGATTCAACCCGACCCTAAGAGCAGAAAGTGGGGTAGGAAAGCAGAACAACAACAACAAATTTACAACTGACTCCAAAAACAATTCCACCCGATAAGTACATTTTCCTCTTATCTTTTATTTCTCATTCACACTCTTTTTCAACTTAAATTGATCGCCCCTTTTTCCTTTTTCCCCAACTCGGCGGATACAACGAAAACAAGAAACATACATTATTATCTCCGTTGAAAGACAGTGAACACATAAATTTTTATTCAAATCACATTTACTTAAATGACCTAAAAAGCATTTATCTTTTATGCAAACAGGAGACATTAATATACAAATTTGTTTATTCTGTATGAATGTTATTAAATATACTATATTCTATTTTTCTACAAACATTCCTTATCGTGTTGTCTTTTCTGGAAATTTGCGTGTGTTTTGTGGACAGTGTATCCCGCATTAAATTCTCATTTTAATACGGGTATGCTGTACTCTACAATACATCGAGGCTTTGGAAGTGTTTCGTATTTATTAATTCCACATCCTGAATTTTTTATGATGGATTAAGTGCAGGTACCATCACTGCTTTCATTCTAATTCCAGATCATAATTTCTGTTTTGGAAAGGTTTATCTTGAGTTCTACTTCTTGGAACACTTAGTAGTGAATGTTGACTTTTCGTTCATCATTCTTATCCCAACTGTGAATACCTATGTCATCAGCATAGCTTCCCTCATATGGAGAGTAAACATAAACACTGTTTTCTTTTAGTAGGTTAAACTGGGATGTGGTATAAGTTGCTTAAATGATCAGTGCCTATCTATCCACACATGTGCTTGTATATGAACATAACATAGGAAGAGATAAAAAGAATAGTTCCTCTGTCAGAGATATACATTCAGTTCTTGGAAGACGGTTTCTAATGGATGAGAAGCGGAAGTCTCGGTTGATGTGGTTAGGATATCTATCAACTTTCGACACAGCCTCGTCTGGGGATCCTCTCTGCCCGCAGGCAGAGAATTTGACCAGCACAGCTGAAGACGAATCTCCAACTGCAGATGTGGTTATATATGTTGCCACAAGGTCAACATAGACCCCTTACCAGAACGAAAGCCAAATTAGGTCGTTAATAGTTAACTTTCATAGAACGGTGAGAGTCGAACTAATGCAAAATTCATTGGTACTTTCACCATAATGGTTGCAGTTGAGATACACATGTCCGTATGACGGACTTGAAGACTACCATTTTGTTTCCATATTGCGTTAATACACAATATAGACCAGTGTTTTGGGATGCGCTTCTGATTCCATAATGAAACTGAGAATCTTATTTTTGAATTCGGCGAGAGGGTATGCTCTTTTCGAAAGTTCACCTTCAATGTCAAGTGATGCTTTATTATTATTACCATTTTTTCATATAGCTTTCTTGACTTCCTCAACTCCAGGTTCGTTGCTATTTATGTTTGGAGATACACTGGTATACATACGAGCATTACAATGTATGTTCTTTTGTAAATATATATATGCAGATGATACCGTGGTGTATGGGTGCACTTCAAAATATCTGGATGACCAGAGCCTAGCAGCTGATCGCTCCTTTGAACGAGCTCTCTCAGCTCAATACCTCCAAAACTAAGCTAGCAACGTTTAATCACTACCATCCTAAATTTTCTCCAGTCCTCATGAATTCCATGAGACTCTGCCTCGAGCGCCTATTGGGTCTAAAGCTCACTCCAGACCTCAAATGAAACAAGTATATTCGTACCTTCTCTAAAGATGCCTTGTATCACTCCAGAAAATAATTCCTGATGCCACGCTATTTTACAAGAGTCCGGTCAGACCAAAAATGGAGTATTGTTGTCATATCTGGGCTGGTGCTGCCCAGTCCTCACTGTCCATCCGTGACCGAGTTCAAAAGCAATTACTCGGTCTTGTGAGTAATGAATTATTTTCCACCCTGAAACCCCTATTTCACAGGCGAAACGTTGTTAGCCTTTCACTAGTCTTTATCGTTGTTACTATTGTCTTCTGTCTATATTTCTGAGATGAGGTATTATGTACACTATTTACATTGCCAGTGAGCGAAATAGACATTGCTACGACCTGACGAAGGCCGGAGCGTACAACGGCCGAAACGTTGTAATAAATATGGTGACAAAGATGAGAACAATAGTCCGAATAATGTAAATAGTGTACTATTGTCTTCTTGGTTTCAAACTATGCATTCTATTGGGTTAATTAATGTAAGTAAAAAGAAAGAAAGAGTTATGATAATCCAAAGGTAAGATATCGGAGATGATAACTGAATCAAAACTCAAGTTCCCAGCCAAGCTGTAACAATTTTTGCCTGATCAGTAAAAGAAATGTGATCTAATTTATGCTGATAATAACCTATTTATTAATTCTGTGTGTTTTTCATTGACTGCTACTTTCAGTTTGTCATCTTAAGACTAGTACTTGTTCGAAGCAATCGTTTGGTTTTCTGGAAGGAAGTCCTTTCCAATACTACTATATCCAAAGCATCACCTTCATTGGAGGAAGACCAGCCTTTGATATGTTTTTAGTTATTAATTTCACTTACCTCACAATCTCTTCATTTCATGTTAATGTTGTACAATATCAATTTTAAAATTGACGTGCGAAGAAAAACGCCGCTTTTTATCGCCCGTTACAGTTTGTTTCAAAAACAATAATTTCGATTTATTTCCATTAGCGAATCGCACATTAGCATGTTAACGTCATCCTTCAAAGTAACTAATATAATCAAGTCAGATCAAACGATTTTCAGCGCTTAATTTCTACATACTGAGTATGTTGAGCATTCTCAAAAAATATCTTCATTGGATCGCTATCTACGTCAATTGATCTACCCGACAATAGAGTATATCAATCGTTAAATTTCGGTATTAAATTTCACATCTTTGAAGTTTTGGAATATTCACTTTTTCCATAAACTATACGAGTCTTTTACCTGTTGTTTTCCTATTTTTCCATCTAAGTTGCATTTTTACCATTAAAAAGAAAAAAAGAAAAAAGAAAGAAAGAACGAAAGAAAGAAAGAAAAAAGAAAGAAAGAAAGAAAAAAGAAAGAAAGAAAGAAAGAAAAAAAAGAAAGAAAGAAAGAAAAAAGAAAGAAAGAAACGTAATATGCCGAAAATATTTGACAGTTGTTATTTTGATTTGTTTGCTTTTTAAACCACGCTATGACAGCTGTGACAATTCAATTAAAAAAACACCTAATGACAAAACCAGAAATAAGTTTTTGGCGAATTAATTTATTGTATTTTATTAAAAAGGATTAAATTAAATTTAAAAAAAAGAAAAACATTTTGTCTGAATTTCTGAGATGAAGAGTCATCAATGTTTACGTTGTTTACATTCGGACTTACGTCCTCATCGTTGTTGTTATTATCACCTTCTTATTTCCATTTCCAAGGAATTTCGAACTGAGCCGTCTATTTAATATACGAAGTAGATTGTTCTCATCTAGGGTTATTAATGAATGTAATGAACTTGCAATAGGATTATAAACAGTAACAAGTTTGTTTGTTTGTTTTTGTTTTTTTAAATGCACTAATAAAACATCAGAAAAGATTCACACTCCAGTGAATCATGCAATGCAATCATCATTCCACGGACATTTCAGAACTGCAGAATGATACAATAAAACAAAAGATGGATCCTTTGTTTTTAAACATTATTCTAGAATGTATCTTTAGAAAAAGATTTTTTTTAAATAGATTTTTTTAAAAATCGGTATCACCCCAAGCAAGGAAGTACAGGGTGTGGAGGAATTAGGAACAGAAACATTACTAATGAGTAGGAGAGAGCGATCACGGCACCAATGTGAGACTACCCACCTCTGCAACTCGTTGCACAAAGATATAGACCCCACGTCGTAGAATTTCTGTGCGGCGGATCGAGCGAGAGGCAGGCTCACAGGCAAAAGAAAAACACAACTACAAACTTGGGTAGGACGAAAAGAGGAGGGAAGGCGTGTGACCTTTTTGTGGATGATAACTCTGGGCTGATTCTCGGCCGGCGAAAAAAAATATCTATCTTAGCTAACAATGTCCGGCTGCTAATGGGTCGCTCTCCGTTGTTACGTGCTCCGGCCTAAATCAACCTTCCTCGAACCTAAACTAAGTCTAACTAACTGCCGTGACCCAAAGCGCTCCCGTATATATGCAGAATCCTCTTTCATCATTTCCGGACAAGGGACACCCACGAATAAACCCATGACTTTTTCATGACCATTTCTCTCTTTGAAGAAAGTGGACATAAAAATATTTCTTAGCCTAGCTGACTCCGATTCAGGGACATTAAATTCAGACCCTTTTAAGTTTTGAGCAGATCCGGTCTTTTTCCTATCTTCGTATTTTGACAAGTACTTAACACTTATCTACCCTTTTGGCCATATGTCCAAAACATGGTTTTATCTAGATTCCTAATCTAGTCATTGGGTCTTGAAGTTTGATACCCAGGTCAAATCTAACTAATCTTCTCGCACATATGTGTGCGCGCGCACGCACACACAGATGTGGGTGTGTATATATATACACACACACAGATGTGCGGGCGCGCACACACACACGCGTGCGCATATATCCAACTCATAGTGTCACAGGACAGTAGTGAAGCGATTGGCATTGCATTTAAATTTTTGCAGATTAAAGTTGGCTGGAAAGCATGGAGCCGGAAAAGAGTTCAACAAAAGAGAAGTGCCAGAGAAGAAACTGTTAGCATAGAACTTACGGTTACATCTAGCTAGCTCAACTCTAAATTGATGGGATATCACCGCCGGTCTAGTATTTCGCTTAAATACTTATGTTGCCATTTCTTTCTGCGATAGACTGGTTGCCAACCAAAGCTATAGGACCCAGTCTGTTCTGCTATTCAACCCGTAACTGGGAGGAGAAGAGATGAATTCATACATCTCCCAAAGGTATTTGCGCGTAAGTGAATGCAACGAAATCGATTGGATTTCGAACTCGGCTCTTCGATTTCTCATCTGAACTGATATCGATTACACCGCAATGCACATGCTATTCTGTCGTTTTACTAAACCCGATTCTCTTTACAATATCAATACTCTTTCTTTAGCAAAGAAGATTAATTGTTTGAATATCAAAAGCCCCTCTCCTCTCAAATTTGTAGTCCCACGACAAATGGCCCACTTGGCTTCTCTTCACTGTTCTGGCTAAATAATCGGGTACATCATAATTCCCAACGCTGCTGACATCATCGCCCTATCTCATCCGAATCACAACATTGATAATGCTGCCGACTCTATGCTCTTTATATTTTATATTGACTTTATAAAAAGTAATTTTTATTTAAAGTGCAGTAATTGGAATGACCTTTGCGCTGTACTGGCATCTTGAACGGTATAGAATTTGTACTTATATTTTAAATTAATGTTTGCCTCTTTCCCTCTCTTTATTGTCGATCGCACTAATTCTTTCAACTGCTGTTTCTTTTCTCACTCTGCAGCAAACTGATACTTTTATTGTCGAATGAATACGCCAGTAACTTCAACTCTGATGATCGATTTGGCGATTCATTTCCTCTGCATCTAGTCTGTAGTGGTTTACTGAAGACACGTACCTACAAAGCAAGATTATTATATTGATATATTATTCAGTCCAAGCCAAACTTAATTGAAGACCTTACAAACATACCAGGTCATAGTCACATGATCTTTCTCATAATCAATTTCTATACATGTTTACTCTTAACAATAATGAAATACATTGAATAAACACAGAAAATCTGGTACTTGTCCGTCTCTATATTAGCACGAAATTATACTAACTGTCTATATTTCTGAGATGAGGTATTATGTACACTATTTACATTATTCGAACTATTGTCCTCATTTTTGTTGCCATATTTATTACAATGTTTCGACTGTTGTACGCTCCGGCCTTCTTCAGTGGTTGGAATGTCAAACTGAACCCTTTATTTCGCTCACGTGCCATGTTTAATGGATGTCAGTTATCTGCTGTTAATTCCCCTCTCCAAGTTCTCCACTGACTTAACCGGGTATTAAACTCACACTCTTTGGGTCCTGTCACTGAATCTAACTAACGTCTTTATCCACTGTGTCACGTGAGTTCAATACTCGGTTAAGGCAGTGGAGGGCTTGGAGAGGGGAATTAACAGGATATAACTGACAACTGACATCCATTAGACATGGCACGTGGAACTAGAACAGTCTACCCCAGTGAGCGAAATAAAGGGTTCAGTTCGACATTCCAACCACCTGAAGAAGGCCGGAGCATACAACGACCGAAACGTTGTAATAAATATGGCGACAAAGATAAGGACAATAATGTAAATAATGATACTAACTGTTGGCAACCATTTGTTTCCTATTGCCAAAACGGTTTAAATATTCGTGAGGCACTCAATGGTATCTTTCTTGGCAGAGCGATTGCCTTAGGCATCTCGAAGATCTTTTGCAAAGTAGGGCATAGTGGGTTGCTACACAAACTCTCCAACTACTGCATCTCTGGGAGAGTTTACAGTCATCAATTCTTTTCTCTCAGATATGTCCATGTAGGTTGATGTGAATGGCCAGCTTTCTGAAGCTCGTGACATCAATGCGCACCCTCGCTTCGATTTATTCTAGTTTTACTTTTTTGTATTTTATTAACAATCTACCATGGAACGTTCTCAGATCATTAGTAAACGTATATGCAAATGATACCATAACGTCTAAAAACTAAACAGTTCGGAGCTTTGCATTTGATCTCTCCTCTGTTCGAGCCATGAGTGGGTACATGTACACGGAAGTCTGTTAAAATAACCTTTCCTGTTATCTCTAACACCTGCGGGGTGTGATCATAAATATCAATCAGCTGATATCTCATTACTACATGTTTATAGATTAAAAAAAAAAAGACTAAAAAATAAAATCCCTGAAGCGCAAACTAATTAACAGGTGCTGGGTTTGCGATGCTATTCAATAGAAATTGGTCCAAAAGATATTGATTTTATTATTCGTGTTAAATCAGCTTGTTTATTTATTTAATACTCATTTCTTTTACTTTCATTCATTGTTTTTGTTATGGGAACTTACCTATAACGAGAATGGACTCTTCCTGACTCTACAAATACTGCGCCTCGGAGAGGAGAGCAAAGCAAAGCAAACAAGTCAAGACATATTAGTTCACTCTAAACCAGACTGACAGTTAACTAACCCTTCAACTTATATTTCTATTGTAATATATCTTTGTTATTCTACTCTTGTGTTCGTGTTGTTCTTTCTTGGTTCTACCTTGGACCATAACCGTGGTGCGAGGATATTGGACCATAATAGTTTTATAAGAAAATTTTAATTCATATATATATATATGTATATATATATATATATATATGTATATGTATATATTAGGTCATCCCATAAGTTCTGTCCGAATTTTAACTTTTTGTTAAAATGAACGAAATTTAAGGAGTATTTTATAATGTCTAATGGAGCTGAACATTATTTTTATGTTTAGATGCATTTAAACTGATCAAACTTTATTTCAGAGAACAATAAAAATTAAATTTTGTTTGATTAAAACCCTGCTAACATGGAAGTACCCAAGAATCATTTGAGGCACATAATGCTTTATGAGTTCAAGAAAGGAAACTCAGCAGCCGAAGCGGCTAGAAGGATTCACTCAGTTTATGGAGAGGAATGTGTGAATGAAAGAACTTGCAGAAGATTGTTTGCAAAATTCAGAAGTGGAGATTTCACCCTTGAAGATAAAGATCCAAACGGACGTCCAGTTGAGTTGAGTTTGATGAAAAGCTTCTTGAAGCAGCCCTTGAAGAAAATCCTGCTTTATCAGTTGAGGAATTGGCAGTGGTTCTCAGTTCAAACCATACAACTGTTCATTGTCATCTTCAACAACTTGGAAAAGTTCCTAAACTTGGAAAATGGGTGCCTCATGAATTGTCTGAAAACAACCTCAAATCCCGAGTTGACATCTACTTTTCTCTCCATTCTCGCCAACTTGTTTCACCTTTTTTGGATAGACCTGTGACTGGAGACGAAAAATGGATCTTTTATAGAAATGTTAAGCGTTGTAGACAGTGGCTTGGTAAAGGGAAAGGACCCCAACCACAGCCGAGAAGGGAACTTCATCGGCAAAAGGTTCTTCTTTCAATCTGGTGGGATTGCCAAGGAATAATCCACTTTGAATTCTTACCACCTAATGCAACAATTAATGCTCAAATATAGTCAGCAATTAGAGCGTTTGAACCAAGCTTTGAGGAAAAAAGACCTGCTCTAGTGAATCGAAAACGGGTGATGTTTCATCAGGACAATGCGCGACCACACACAGCAAGAAACACATCACAAAAGATCGAAGAACATCGTTGGGAGAAAATTCCTCATCCACCTGATTCTCCCGATCTACCATTTGTTTCGTAGCTTACAGAATCATTTGGAAGAAACAGCTTTTGTAACACAGGAAGAGGTTAAAACTGACATTTGTGAGTTCTTCGAATCAAAGCCAAAAGAATTTTACAGTAATGGAATTAGTAAGCTTGTTAATAGATGGAAGGAAGTCATAGATAATCAGGGAAAATACATTGTTGATTGAATCTGTAATTAAATGTAACATTTAGTCACTTGTTTTCTTTATTCAAAATTCGAACAGAAATTATGGGATGACCTGATATATATATATATATATATATATATATATATATAAAATGATAAGTTTTACAATATATATTTACATATACAAAATATATTTACATTTACAGAGTCGTACTAGAGGTATGTATATTTATTAATATATATATATATATATATATATATATATATATATATATATATAGGTGATTATACTCGTGTCGAAAAACCTTCGAATTCTTGATTTAACAATAGCCAAATCAATCTCGAAGGGAAAAAAGGTTTTAAAAAAGAAAGAGCCAGGAACATGAAAGTCTGTCGAAAATAATCGCACAGATACAGGTTCAAGGCCCAAAGAAAAAACCCCGATACGAGTAAACAACTAACTAAAGAGCTCGATACAAACGTAGAGCAGACCTAGTCAAACCTAATGAGCCAGACAAACCTACCAAGGTTTCACTTAGGCAGATCTTCAGGGTCAGCTGGCAGATTTTTTTCCCGCAGTAGGTTGCCATCCAAAAACCCTGTCTGTCTTGCTATTTACCCATAGTTTGGGGGGGGGGAGAAGAAGAGGATTCATACCTTTCCCAAGGGTATTAGCACGTAAGTGAATGTAATGGATTCGGCTGGAATTCGAATTCGGCTCTCCGATTCCTCAATTACGATACGCTATCCATTGCACCACATTTCAACGGCTTGTGCAAATAAAAATTTCGCTACGATGTGTGCATATTAAAAATAATTTGCTTGAACAATTCTTAGCACAGATTCAAGATCAGTATAGCATCTCACAACGCATCAATATGGCTTTCATTTCTCCAGGTCAACTGTTGATGTATTAACAATTATTGCTGAAAGCGTTTATCAAGCTTTAGATAAGAATGGTGGAGCTCGGACTGTTTCTTTGTACATCTCGAAAGCGTTCGACAGGCTTTGGCACACCGGTCTTCTTCACAAATTGTAAAATTATGGTATCTCCGGACGAATTTTTGAACTGATTCAGTCATTCTGATAAAATAAATCCTCTAGATCCTTTTGTACTAATGCAGGTGTCCCCTCAGGGCTCTATCCTTGGTCCTACTTCGATTTTAATTTTCATTAACGACCTTCCTGATTACATCAGCTCTCTTCTTGAATTTTATGCTGATGACACACCCATTTACTCCTGTCTCGAAGTCTGATCATTTCCATAAGGTCAAATTAGCAGCTGATCTAAAAAACGACCACCAGTCTTGTTAACTGGGGTAAAGAACGGCTTAAAATTTTAACACCTCTATAAAAAAAAAACAAAAAAAACTATTAATCCTCTAAGAAACCCCCTTCTGATCTCCATCAGCATGGCTGATGCTAACCTCCAGGAGAGTGACTTGTTGCGCCAACAATATTCTCTGCTGACATGAAGTGGAAAGATTACGTTGAATCCATTGCTAAGTCAGTTGCTAAGAACGTTGCTTCATTGTGTCGTGGTAGATAATTTTTCTCTCCAGAGTTTATATATATATATATATATATATATATATATATATATATATGTCTGCCATTAACCCATTATTAGAATATTGCTGCCACATATGGTTCGGTGTTCGTGCTATATATTTAGAGATTCTTAATAAAACCCAAAGAAGAATCAGCAATATTATTGGTCCTGACCTGGCGTCTCGGCTTCAGTCACTTTCCCACCGCCATAAAGTTACTTCCCTCTACCTTTTCTATAAATACTTTCATGGTAATTGTTCGCATGAGCTCTTCCCTTTGGTACCTAAACTTTATGAATATAAGTGCAGTACTAGATTGGCGGCAAGTAGTCATCAATTTACAGTTGAATTGGCTAGATGTAACCGTAAGTTCTATGCTAACAGTTTCTTCTCCTGCACTTCTCGCTTGTGGAACTTTGATCTTCAAAAATTTAAATGCAATGTTAATCGTTGTCTATTGTCTTACTGATTATTCTTCAATTATTTTTTTTTTTGTTCGCTTCTTCATAATGTTTCTGATATCTAATTCTTTAACACTCAGTTACTACTTGTGTCTTAGTGGCTTTACTGCCTTGCTTCGGTTAAATTCAGTTTTTAAAACAATGATTTAACCTAATTTTTATCAGCTTCATTTATCTGGATAGCAAGCAAGGTGGCTTTTTGCTATCCAGTGTACACAAAGCGAATGAGAGGACAGATTTATTAAAATTTCTTCCTTAATTCGGCAAAAATATTTTTGTTTTTGGCAAGATGAAAAACGTAAGGAAAAAACGAAAAAAGTTCGGGACAGTAACAAATATTAGTAAACTAAACATTCATAAAATAATTGCGAAAAATAATCATGTGACGTGGAGTGCGTATATGCGAGTCATTGCAAGGTTACGGCCGTTAGAATAAATATTAAAAAATGTATTTATTTATATTCTAAATATATATATCGATATAATAAACTTCTATATTTATTTACATTATATATAAATTAAGATACATAAATGAAATTATACCTGGTGTTAAATTTTTGTCGAGGCAATCGGCTAAAATACAAGGACAACATGAAACACGTGCATTATATAGAGCAAAAACATTTTTGCATGAATATACATAAATTGATGCATACGTACGGCCCGAAAAATACTCGTTTTTAAAATATTAATAAATTTAGGTACCCCCAAAGAAAAGCAATACCTAAGATTTAAAATACATTTTTAAAAATGGTAAATATTTCTGGAAGTTTTATTTTAATTTGTAGATAATATTTTATTTTTAATTTCTAGATAATATATTAAGTATATCCAACAAGCAGAATACTTTGCTGTATTTCAAAACAAATTTAAACTGATTCATTTTTTTAACGCTAAAAATGGCTGATATTAGCCATCTTTACAAATCTTTCAGCCAAATGTAATTCTCTTTAACTGGATTTAAATTAATTGGAATTAAATTTTATTATTTATTTGTCAGTAAAAACGCTAAAATCGTCAATATTGGCAATTCTGTCAACACAACGTAATTCTCTTTATTAATATTCTTTCAAAAGTAAAATATACTTTTCTGAAACTTTGGGGAAGATTAGCTGATTTAAAGTTTAACTAATCTGATTTTAAACAAGAATTACTATTAGTTTAAAATATTGCAGAAAATCATTTTTTAACATGGGGTAGGTGTTTTTACAGCTGTCTGTGAATGTTTTCTAAGGCGCACAATTACTTGTAATTACTGTAACAATTACTTGACGAATATAACGTCAACGCCTATTTAAATAATTATTTAAAAAACAAAAAAAACGATTAAAATATTCTATGTAATCTAATATTTTATTGGATTTTGGTTGGCTTTAAAGTCTAACTTAGGAAAATGCTTGTTGAGTAAATGTTAAAAAATTACAAATAAATTTCAAATTTACTATAGTTACTGTTTTAATTTTCTCGTAATCGGTATTTACAAAAATAGGCACATTTGCACACTAAAAAATACTGGGGGTCACTGATTTGTAGTAAGCGTTTCCATTTATTATTAATAAACATAGTTTTTACTTAATAACAATATCACCTAACCACTACAAATTAATACATAATTTTAAAAGATTTAAAACTTTATAAATTATTACAATTAATTAAAAGAATGAAAATTCTTGTAAAAATTCGTTATTCATCGAAAAAAAAAAAAATGTTTTTCTTAATAATGTTTATAATATCTTATTAATAAAAGCAATTAAAAGCTTTTCTAATTAAATAATATCTTAGTTTTATTGCATTTTTATTATCCGATTCAGAACAGATTTTCTTTAAGTGTTTGACAAATAATAAAATTGATAATTTAAATTCTCCAAGTCTCTACAAAATTAATTTCTCGAAATTTCATATAATTTAAATAAGTGGGGAGTAAGAGAAGTAAAAAAAAAAAAAAAGGAAAAAAGAAACATTTCTAAAATAATTTAATTCATTTGTGATTAAGTCCTGAAAGTTTCATTAAAATCCGACAAGTATCCGATTTTTGCAAGAATTTCCAATTCGATATGTTTTTCACCGCAAAATGACGCTATAATTTCCCATACTAATTCATGGTTATCCGCTGACGCAAGGAAAACAACATTTTAACTAAAATTTCAAATGTTCGCAAAAGTACTGAAAAAAAAAAATAATACTAAAATATCCTTTGGTCATTCTTTTTAATAAAGATTTTGGTGATAAAACTTGTTTTTTGTTATGTTTGGGGCAGTTTTTCATCATGTATGCTCACTTTCTTTTAAAGAATCTTTGGAGAAACCTAAATAAATTGATTTAATTTGGTTTTGGTTTGGTTTGTTTTACCCGCATATCAACCACAATGGGTTATTTAATGCCGACAAAATTTCCTTTTTTTTTTTTCAAAAATGTATAGTTGGTAATATTTTTTTTTTAAAGAATGTATAGTTTGGTTTGTTTTTGTTTTGTGGCATATTAACCTCAATGGGTTATTTAATGCTGACAAGATTTTTTATTTCTGGTAATATTTTCTTTTTTTCAAATATTCATTGCTGATACTAATTTTTTTAAAAGTATTTCCGGTATTAAAATCTGTTTTTACACTTTCATAATGTTTTGAGTCAGGTCGTGGGGTTAACTATTTGCCCATAGCTGGGACCCTAACAGGTGCTACCACCCCAGGTCAGGGTAGACCTGGGAACACCAGCAATTAAGAGGTGGTTCCACGCTCCTCAAAACCTCCTGATCAGAGGCTTTGCTGTTGGACGTAGTTTATCGTCTTACCCAGGACGCGGATGCAGTTTATCGTCATACCCAGGACGCTTTACTTTGGTAAATCAATTAGTCCTTCATATATTTCTACGTCTGCCGTTTCTGCTTTATTACTGTAGTGTCTGTATAATATAGAAAAAATTGCCTTTCAGAGCCTGGGTTTTGCTTGGGTAATACAATTAAAAGTAAAACGCTCTAAGTAAAAGAATAAAATCTTCAGTTTAATTTGCAACTTAAAAATAACAGTGTTATTCGCCACACCCCGATGATCTGAGTTTTATATATATTTTGTGTTTGATTAAAAATCTGGAAAGAAAAAATCCAATCAGCATTGAAAAAAGAAAAGAAAGGAACAGACTACAAACTGTTGTATGAAATAATAACAGCTTTTAATTTGTCAAAAACTATTTCTATCGCATATTTTTATATAAATAGTTTTATTTTTACAAAATAAACTTCCTTTCTTTCATGGATATTATTTTATACAAATGTAATTAATATTTTCCTTTTTTTTTCCTAGCAGAAACATTTTCTTGGAATAAAAACAATTTTTCTCCATTGTAAACATGAATACGGTAACAAATCATTTAACACTGGATTCCTGCTGGTTAGGGATTAGTAGGAAACCAAGTTTAAATTTTAAACGTAGTTGGAGTTTGTTCCCCTTATTTATTTGCAAATTATTTTTATATAAATTCTATAAATAAGCAGCGAATTGACATCAAATTTCGCAGCTGCCTTCAGCTGTCTTGTTTTAAATTGGATTATGACTTGTAATTCATCACCTCCTAAACAAAAACAAGTAAAAATAAAAAGGTTATTGTAAAGGCGTTTTGGGAGATATCGGAACGAAAAATAACATCGTTCAGCTAAATGGTAAAATAAGTAGATTTACTCCTGTTTAAACAAAACTTATTGAGTGAAGGAAGCGATAGATTACAAACGTCAGATTCTTATACATTGTTGTATGACTTATTGTCAGATGTTCCGTACGCCTGGGACAGTTGTGGGGGCCAGAAAATTGAAAATAAAACAGACGTATTCCCTAGAGTCCAATTTAAAAAACAAACAAAAGTATTTTTCTTCAAGTTGTTCGTGGCTACTTATCAGGAGCAATAATTAACTCTCTACCAATAATATATAGCCGCGTGTGCGCGAGTATATACACACACACACACACATAACGGGGGATAAAAAACCGTGGCCAGGTCACAAGAAAAAAGTCACGATTTTGCCTAGGGAAAAAGTTACAATTATTAACTTAATATTAAAGTCATCTATTTCTGTCGGGTACTTCACGGGCTTGTGGGTCCGCGCTGTTTGCAATAAATGCATAAATAGATCCAAACACTAAAATATGTTTTCTAACAATGCTACAGTAGTTTTTTGTGGGGGGGAGGGGGACACAGTGCCATAGCCTGTTCAACTGTCGAACTCTCTGCCTTGAGCGGAGAGGAACCCGGACGAGGCTTTGCTGAAGGGCAAAGTTTCGTCCGGGGAGGTAGACAGACCCTGAACCCGTTTATACGGGTTCTAAGGGAATCTTTTTGGCCGAGCATACGGGCTCGGAGAACCCACGGTAAACTCGGTCTTGTGCCACATGCATCCCTCCTGGGGGGTGGGGGCTGTTAAATATTAACAATGCTACGGTTCTATATATTTTCATAGTTAGGGAGTCCGAGTATCCGATGAGTTTTTTTTTAACTCTGTGAAGAAAAGTCTCAAATTTACATTAAGTTCCTTGAATTTTCAATTTATTTATAACACTGGGATTTTGTACGCTGCGGGTTAACCATACCCTGTTTCTCTTTTCATGGATTCTTAAGAACATATGTGCATACAGTGTACACGAATTTAGGTAAAAATGGCAGCGGTAAAAATGGCAACGGTAAAAATAGCAAAAATGGATAAATAAGAAAAAATGGCAAAAGGAAAAAATATATAGATGAATATCTCACAATGAGTTTATTAAAATCTTGGATACAATACATAATGGAAAAACATGAGAAGTTTGTCAAATTAAAAAGAATATTCAGCTAAAGCTCCCCCCTTCCCATGAGATTTTACTTTTTAGGCGATTACGGCTGAACACACTGAAAAACTTGGGAAAAAACAATTATAGGTTCACTTGATGACGGCTTCCGGTATTGAAATCAGAAACTGACATTAAGTAAGAGTTCTCATCTACAATAATACCAAAAATAAAAAAAATAAGTTTAGAATCTTATGTTGTAACCATGTCCACTTAAAAATTGATCCAAATCTTTCCTTCCTTCTGTGTAGTCACTGCATAAATGTTTTAGTCTTTGTTGCAGATCAGCATATATTGTCTTTGTTTTCTTTTTTGGTGGTTCACCAACTGCTTCCCTTGCTATCACTGCACTCACAACGGCTTCTAGTCCATTCTCCAATAAGATACAGATCTTCAATTCTGTCTGGTACTTGTGGATAACGTTTGCTCTTTGGTTACGCAAAATTCTTTTTATGATCTCACTTGGAAGTAATGCCTTTGCCTCGTCCCAACACTAATATATATATATATATACAAACACACACACACACTAATACACTTATTTTATATATATATATATACACACACACATCTAATCCTAATGTCAGTTATCAATTATAAAATTAATTATAGTCATCAAATTCACTTAAAGACGCTACGATTTGTGCTTTTATTGCAATTATGAGTAGGAACCTAGACCCCCCCCCCCACATAACACTTCTAAAAATCAACATCGAAAATTTAAAAGAAATGTTTTTAATACTAGGAGCGGAAACTTAGCCCCTATTTAAAACAAGAAGAGAAGGAGCCTAGCTCCCCCCCCCCCACTAGAGTAAATATCTATTTAAAAATATTTATTTTAAAATATTGAGAGGGGAGGCTTAGCCCTATTTTAAACTAGAGGGGTGGGAGCTTAGACCCATCCTTCTCGAATGGTCATAATTTTCTGTTGTCGAATTAGCATTTTTTCCTATTTATCCACTTTTGCCATTTTTTCCGAGCACCAATGTACACACATTCCTTATAGGTATCCCCAAAGATTTGTTAAAAATGATCATACCACGATTTTTTAGGGTCGTTAACATCCAAAAAAGTAGGTTTCTTCAATATCTAATTGTTGATTTGAGTTCAGCATATACATTTGGACTGAAATAAGACTATTTTGGAAAGATTTGATGGGATATTAGCGCTCGGGTGTTAAAATAAACATTTACCATTTTGGCAATGTTGATTATTATTTACGCCCACTTATTTAATTTCATAAAATTTCTAGAAAATCGTTTTGTATCAAAATGTATCTATATTTATATTTACACGCAAGAAATTTAATTGTTCGCTTTGGTTTTGCGTTGGGAAGAATGTTACAGGAAAAAGATCCGTGCCACGAGATGTCAAATAATATACAACACACCTGATTTTACAACACACCTGATTTTATGAACGGAAACTAAACAACTATTCAACGAGTGAAGTTTTCAAAGAATTTCATATTTTTTTTAACCTTGATCTACAAAAGCATCAATAATAGTGAGTGGGCTATTGTAAATAAATGTTAATTTGTGGAGCCTTGATGATATAGATACACTAATTGATTTCACATTCATTCGACTGTGCCAGCAGATTAAAAATTAATTATCTTGTATTCATACTTGTATATTTAAACTTACTAAGTTTACTTATTGTATAAACTTGAAGGAGTTTACTGTAAATATTTATTGTGAACAATTGTATCGTTTTTGCTTTGTTTTTCCTTTTTTTTATTTGAAAAACTTCCAGATGTGATCGTTATTCTTTGTCAGCTAAATTTATTTTGGAAAACAATAACAGTAACACTAACAATTTAAGCTGTGAAAAAGAAATCACTTGTCCTTGTTTTTTGATGGTAATCAAAACAATGAGCCTCTCTCCCCCATGAAGTCAAAGCTCTTATTTTGAGGTAGATGATTTTTTCATGGATAGCAATTAATTCCTCTACTTTAGGTTTAATTTGTCTTTGGGAATATTAAAAATATGTAAAGATTAATGAATGCCATATATTCGAGTGAAGACACTATTTTCTTAATCATATTTTGTTTTAAAGTAAGTCAAAAATAAATCTCTAGTTTCTTAAACACATACACACATCTTAACGTTTATCATATTTTTTTTAAATCAAGAAAGATAGATACAACCAAATGATGTTTTTTTCCGAAATGAAATCAAATAATCGGTACCCACCGTTTTAAAATATTTGCCAAAAATCAAACAATTCAATCCGATTCAATCAAAATTTCCAATACTTATTCAATAATGAATGCATGTTTTAGTGAAGAAGTTATTTTATTTAAAAAAAATACTTTGGTAAAATATGGGCGGGGTATGTTTCACCCCTCCATTTTGATATCGCGTGTGTGCTTTTTAATTTGAGAGTAGGGTCGTCCAATTCATTTACAGTTATACAAAAAAAAAATCCCTGAAGATATTTCAGTAAATTAAGCAATTGTGAATATATTGAAAATTCGTCCCGTATTTTACCAAAAATTAATGCATACAAATGTATTTTTGGAGAACCCAAACTGAATTTGCTTGCCTATGAAATCGACCAGGAAGATATTTCACCTTTGTCAGATAAGTTAGAGGCAATCCCAAATTTCCCGCAACCAACTTCACTACGACAGTTGCGAAAATTTATAGGCCTTATAAATTACTACAGGTGATTTGTACCAAATTATTCTACTGTACTTTCACCCATGACAAATTTACTTGCGAACAAGGACAGAAATATTACATTGCAAGGCAGCACACCGGAAGCATTCAACAATGCTAAGACATCATTAGCCAACTTCACTAAGCTTAATTACATCAAGGATGATGATAAACTTACCCTTACAACGGATGCTTCATCAATTGCAGTAGGTCTAGTTATACACCAAGTAACAGAAGGACAAATCAGAACCATCTTTCTTTTCCACTAAATTGAGCAAGGCACAAACCAAGTAAAACACCCTTTCAAGGCAATTGTTACCAATCTACCTTTCAATTAAGCATTTTCAACACCTACTTGAAGGCAGAGATTTCATTATATACACCTGACCACGAGAAATTAGACACCTGGATTATATTTTCCGATTTTCTTCTGACATTAGACATGTGTTAGGTCAAGAAAACATCGTGGCAGTCACACTGTCACAATTGCATCTTTATAGTTATTAGGTTGGTGCAAAAATAATGTCGTTTTTTGACATGGTCTTGAACGTCAAAAAACGACATTATTTTTGCACCAACCTAATATTTGAATTAATTGCAAAAGAGCAAACTATCAATGACTCACTAGAAGTCAAACAAAGTATATCGTTAAAGTTACCTGTCCCATTCAGCGATACCAAATTTTATTATAGAATTTAAAAAAAAAAAAAAACACACACACACAACCACGGCCCTATATATCCCCAAAGTTGAGACGAAAAATATTTCAACACTTCCATTAATTTTCTCATTCAAGCAAACGTGCAACTGTGAAGCTGATTGCTGAACGTTTTGTCTGATCAAACATGTCAGTTGACAGAAGAAATTGGGCAAAAGCTGGTTTAGCATGCCAGAAAGAAGATACACAAGCACACAAAAATAGCCTGCAGGCACATTCAGCAAACCTGATGCAAGATTCACTAATATTTATTGTTGGACCATTATCTTGCTCTCAGGCATACACATATCCTGACTATTGGGTTTACCCGCTGGCCGGCCGCAATAACCATTTCAGCTGCAACAATTGCCAGAACTATCCTTACTGGATGGATATCAGGTTTTTTTTTTTTTGGAATACCTTCAATGCTCACAGAGGACTTCCGTTTTAATCTACCCTATTTGAAGTGTGTGATTGCCTACCTGGAACTAAGCACATAAAAACCTATAACCCTTGTGTAATTGGGATGGCGGAACGTTTCCACAGGCAGCTAAAAGCAGCATTTGCTAGGAGACCAAACAAAACTTATTGGTGAGGAAATTTACGATTTGTACTCTTAATCATCAAGAGCATTGTAAAAGATACACCAGTTGATATGGTTTTTTGGCACATCAACCTTGCCTGGTCAATATTATGAAGTCGGAGATTTTACTCACAGCAACTTAAAAAAAACAGGATGTCAGCATTAACTTTTACACTTACATGGAAAACCAGCAAAAAAATATACCCGACAAATGATCTTCACACCTGCAAATATATATTTATAAGAAATGAAAGTGTAAAAAAAAAAAAAAAAAAAAAAAAAACACTGAATCAAAACTACATAAGCCCATACCAAGTCATCAGTAAAATGGGCTTTACACAAGATTGTTTTTTTTTTCATTTTTTAAATGCATTTTAACTCTTAGGTATTGACCTCTTTTTGTGTATGTGTGTGTGTGAGAGAGAGAGAGATTCATTCAAAACAAGTTTTTCGTTTTTGTTTTATTTATTTAGTAAGTCCACGGCGCTGTACTTACGGAAAAACTGTGCATATTTCAACTTTGCAAAACATGAAGAGATAAAAAAATAATTTTATCCATTCTATCGGAAGACTTTCATAAGCTTTGTTTAGTCATTTCCTTTAAAATAAGGGATTTGTCAAACATACGAAATATAAAGAAAACAATAAGAAAATAAATGGTTCAGTCAAAACAATTCTCTAGTTTACAGAATTATATTCTTTAGAATATAATCCCAGTTTTTATTGTATGTTTTATGTCATCACAATTAAACTTCGCCTTTTCTTTTATTTCTTTTAATTAGTGATTGCAAAAATAAATATATTATAAAAGAATAAGGGATTTATAAAAAATCATTTATATAATTAAAAAAAATGTTAAAATTGTAAAAATTACAATATAAATATTATTGAAAATATTACATGAGGAAAAATAATAAAATTAGTTTAACATAGAAAGTAAACGCTTTCTTAAAAAAAGACTTCAAAATTAAGCCAGTTGGTCTATAAAGAAAAAGCATTAATGAAAATTTATTTGCTAAATAGAGGCTCCAATTTAATGTTAAAATTTGCAAAAAGACGTTTTCCTTCGCTACATTTTTTTTTTTTTTAGCAATAGGGATAAAAAGTATCCACCCTGATCATATTTATAGCCACTAACTGAAAAATAAAATAAAAATGTCTACCAAGACAAAGGATTTAACCGTCACAGGCATAGTAGTAGAGGAAGAGAATGAATAGAGAAAATCTTCAAAATTTGAAATTTTATCTCAGATCTGCGAATGTCTATTAAAAAAACTTGAAATTTGTCATATTCGAATGTCTATTTCCAAACCTCGAGATTTTATCTTATTTTTGCGCAAGTCTATTACAAAAAATTGAGATTCTTATCTCATGCTTGCGAATGTCTATTAAAGAACCGAATATTTCGTCTAAACAAAACGCTAAACTAGTAACGCCTGAGATAGCTATTCCTTTCACCCCTTTCGAATTTGAACACTTAAGATGCAAGTAAAATTCTTTTGTTTCTAAGAGAAAATTGATTCACACGAACTGCCGTTTTCCAAAAGAAAACAAACTTGAATTTATGCAAGAACTGTTATTCTGCCATGACTGTTCAGAGGTGCACAAGAGAAATTTTGTGCAATGACCAACTACTTGGCATTTTGAACAATTTGATGCAAATAATTATAAATGTTCATTTCTCTTCAAAATTCACTTTAAGTCTTATCTTTCATTATTGCCTCGAAAAATAAGTATTATGTCTTCATTCCATTGAATGAAGATAACACAATCATGAAATATAATCTCACTTGGAGATGACGTAGTCTTACTGAATTCCGTAGTAAGGATATAAGACTCGCTCCTGCAAACGGTTTCCAGCGTCAGTATATATGCTATTTCGACGAGTCCAAGTATTCATCTTCACAACACCCCACTTTTTAGATACGCGTTTTCTTTAGTCGATACTTTTTCCGACAAGAGTTCACTGACAACGCTTCAGTTGAATTGTTTTCGCTTGCTCTGACGTTCTATTGTAATATTAGATTTAGGAATAAGTATTTCAAAAGTATCGTAAAGTATGTCCATTTGTGAATTAAATTGTATTGGTTGCTTATTCTGTGCATATCCAGACCTCAATTTATATGTCTTCTATGTCGAAGTCGTCCACCTTCGACAATGTACATCTTACTACCAAGGTGTCAAATAATTTCTCCTTCCTGCCAAATTTCATTTCCGCCCTTAAAGCATTTAAAGAAGATTTTATCGTTGATCTTAAATGATCTGGTAGTTTCAAATTGTCAAATTTTCTTTTCATTCCCTGTGAGTAATTTGTCGAAAATGGATCTAACTTTCCAAGTAAACATGAGCTCTACAGGTGACATATTCGTGGTGTGCAGTTTTCGTCATTCGATATACTCTCAAAAATTCATGTAATGTCGTTTCTTCAGTTTCCAAGCCTTTAGCTTTTCATAATGCCCTTTCTAAGGTGCCAACAAATCGCCCAGCTTGACCATTCGACCTTGGACGATAAATCGGTGTTGTCAGATGTTCAACCGCGTAGTTTTAGAAAACAAATTAAAACTCACTAGAAGTAACTTGAGTTCCATTATCCGATACCACACTGTCAGGTACCCCAAACCATGCAAAAAGTTCGCGTAGGAATTTAATCGTTATTGCGGTAGTAGATTCACATTAATATCTGTGGCCATTTTGTGAAACTATTGACCACAATGAAATAGTGTGATCCGTTCAGTGGCCCAGCAAAGTCCATATGTAGTCTTGCCCACGGTTAATCAGTGCTAATCCATCCCTGATAATTTATAGGTGATGATTTTGCTGCTGAATTACAACCATTTTATACCTGTATTTGAATATCTTTGTCCAAATTTAACCAATAAACATAGCTTCTCACCAGGGACTTCATCCTCACTATTCCCAGATGTCCTACGTGGAATGGTTTTAAAATCCATTTTTGTAGTGATATCGGAATTACTACTCTTTCCGTGTGCAAAAGTACTCCATCACAAAAAACAAAATGTATTATTGTTACCAGGTTTAATTTTAGTTTTACTCCATTTCGACTTAACGCCATTCATAGATTTTAAATAAACGTATCCTTTTTAGAATGAATTTTGATATCGTCTATCGTGACCGGCAATACTTTAATAGTGTTACAGGCCACGCTTTTAATTTCGCTTTCGGATTCCAGCGAAGCAATCACAGTATCTTCAAAATCTTCTTTACATTTCGATATCAATCTTGACAAGCCATCTTCGCGTCCCATTTTCTTTTTGGGCGATAGAAATTCCATATTGAAATCATAGTTCAATAAAATCATAGCCCAACGCTATCGTCTGTTTGTAATATGAGTGGGAATCCCTTTCTTAGAACAGAATATTCTTAATGGACGTTGATCAGTTTGCAATATGAATGTTCTTCCTAATATCGCCTGTGGAATTTTTTTACAGCAAAAATTATAGCAAGCGCTTCCTTTTCAATTTGACTGTAGCATTTTCCGTATTTTTAAATATGGGCGACTGTTTTCATTGTACCGTCTTCGAATTTACGGACTATTACCATTCCTATTCCATGTTCGCTTGCGTCCGACGCTACTACTATCTGTCGCTCCGAAGTTAGTAGTTTTTTAATTCCTTCAAAAGCTTTTTGACATTCTGCCGACTAATTCCGTTTCGCACCCTTCGTAAGTAAATTATTCAGAGATGCTCGAAATTTGTACATATTTTTGTCACATAAATATTATAATAATTTGCTAATCCGAGAAATGATTATAGGGTCATCAAATATGCCGGAAGGAGGCATGTTTTAATGGCACTTGCTCTAGCGGGATCTGGTTTTCTTTTCTTTTTTTTAACTACTTGTACTTCTCATAAGTCCCTTACGTGTCTGCGTTATGTGAGGGACTTACATAGCTATTTAATGTACACACACGCGTACATGCACACGCACAATTTGACTGGGTTTGACATAAAACATTGAAATAGTACACTCTCCTCTCTCTCAGACCCAACATTCGTTTCCCTAAAATCATAAAGTCGAAGATTAGAAAAAAAACTATAAACTTGTCAACAGCTTAACGTCCGACAAACTATCTTCTGTTGTATGACTGAAATAATAAAATAAAAATAAAACTACTCGCTCTGTGAATGGATAGTGGCTCGGATTGAGGAATCGGAGAGCCGAGTTCGAATTCCAGTCGAATCCATTACATTCACTTATATGGGAAAATATGAATCCTCCCCCCAGCTATGGGTAAACAGTAGGACAGACTGGGTTTTATAGCTTGGATGGCAACTGGTCTATCGCAGAAAGAAATGACAACCTACTGCAGGAAAAAAATCTACCTCGTCAGTCATGTATCGAAAGATACATGATCGCCTAAGCGTGTATCCCGCATGGCACACAACTGACTGACTGATTTCTATCTATTGATATCAGTTTATTCACGCCTATCTATTTCAATCAAATCATGCCCATCACTATCAGTCCATTGATATCTATTTATTTGTACCTAGGACCTGGCACCAGAGATGGTTACATAGTAAATATCTAGTTTATTACTATTATGGTTAAAAACAATAACAAAGATGCTGTTTTATATAAAAAATTAAAAAAGTTTACTATCCAACTTCCTGGCAAACTCAGATATGTAAACCTTTAACTTCATTTCTTGCAGTGCTTGTGTGTGAGAGAGATACTTCTTGGAAAATAAAGAAAATATTTTACTTTCTAAGACTTTAACTAATCGTCGTGACTACTTCCATTAATTTACTGTTAAGGTGAATCATTTATTATTAGTCACATCCATTTAATAAAGATTTTTTTGTTAATTTCTTTAATTTTGTAATTAAATAGGACTACTGTAGTGTATTAGATAAAGCATTTATTTCAAAATATGAAAAGAAAAGAAAATCTCTGTGTGTGTGTGCGCCACCAAAAAATGAAAGTTTTTTTTGTTTCGTTTTTTAAAAAGAAACCAAAAAATAATAATAATAATAAGTAAATAATAAAAACGCTACCCATTTTTTTTAATTTGCCCCAAATCAGGAAATTCGTCGATTTAAACAAAATCTTCAGCATTTATTCATTGAGGAGTTAATATTTGCATACTGAATATTTTATTAGAAAATTTTGTAGGGGTTGCGAAATTTCTTTACAGTTATATGAAGAAAAATGCCTGAAGATTCTAAAAACAAATAATGTGAACACATTCAATCAGTCAGTTAAAAATGCCATACGTGATACTTACTTGGGCGATCATGTCTTTCGATTCATGATTAACTAGGGAGAAGATTTTCTAGCAGTAGGTTGCTGCTTCTTTCTGCGCTAGACTGGTTGCTAACCAAGGCTTTAGGACACAGACTGTCTTGCTATTCAACCCATAGCTTGGGGGAGAAAAGATGAAATCATAACTTTCACAAATTTTCTTTGAAGGTTGATGTTAGTTTGCATTCTTTCAGATTTGACAGGAAAATATCTACACTAAGTATTTTTTTCATGAATTACTTATAATTTTTCAGTGCGATTTTTAAATTCATCTCATTGATGTTCGATTTATTTTGTATATATATATATATATATATATATATATATATATATATATACATACATACACACATTACATACGTGCATGCAAATTCAAACGCTGTGTGATAAACAGAACAGACAATTTTTTAATATAAATTACGTACTTTTTTCTTTAAAATCTTGCTTCCAAATTACTAAATAAATGATGATCTTGTAGCGGACCGTGGGGGTGAAAATGTGAAGAGATATCTCTGGGTTATAATTTCCTGCTGGCCGGTCCAGCTACATCAGCGTGTCGGACATTAAGTCCAAAGAAGATAAAGAAAACAAACAAGGCCGATATACATGGGTAAACAAATATATATTATGGGTAAACAAATATATTAATACACGAAGACATGAAAAGTTACTTAGTGTTTGTATGGAGAAGTTATGTGTGTGTTTTGTGTTGAGTGTCCGTACGTATGTATATTGTTTTTAGCGTGTTCCCAGAATTTGGGAAACGCTGTCTCTGTGAGAGGTCACATATTGGTGTAAGTAGAAAAAGAGAGAGAGTTTTTACCTCGCCTCCGCGCGAGGTAGCGGCTCAAGGCCTGAGTCGAAAAAGAGATTTTACCTCATCTCCAGGCGAGATGGCCGCCCAAGGCCTAAGTCGGAAAAGAGAAAGAGAGAGAAAGGTCAGCCAGTATTTATACTCGTGGGAGAGAGACCCCTGTTGAAGGATTAAGGAAATGAGGAGGAGCTAACTCCGACAATCTGTGTGACAGAATTGAGTCATAATAACATGAGTGTTATAACTGGGTTAAGTCATAAAATCCAGTCAAACGTGCGCTAAAAAAAAAAAACAAAGAAAGAAAGAAAACTCATGTGAGAAAGAAAAAAAGACAAAACTCTTTTTATTCTCCCCCACATTTTTCTAAGATCACATGAATATTTGAGAAGTGGTGAGAAATGTGACACGATTGTTGTCATATGAATATTTGTGAAGTTGTGAGAAATGTGATACTATGTGTGAAAAAAAAATCATCCTCAATCTTTAATGATTGAGTCTAATACTTTAAATTTGGAACAGAATAAAATGAAGTAAAAGACATGTTTGACGGTTATTTTTTTTCACTGCTTTTCAAAACCTTGTCATTGATTTGATTTTATTTTCTATTGACTTGCAACTGGGAACGCGCCTTTTCACGTTTACGAATGTTTTTCTTTCAATCTGCTTTTGTTTAGTTTACACATATATTCTCTGACCATTCGCTTTATTGCAACCTAGCCAAATTCATCTACATTCTTTCCATCATCTTTGTTTTTAAATATCCCACATTGTGATAACATATGATAAATTAAAATCTGTCAAGAATAGTGAAACATTGTAAGGACCCGGGAACAAATCTACTTTGATTGAATGAACTAGTGATTAAAGCTCTTTTTAATTATCTAAACTCAACATAAAATTTGTCACAAAATACATCAAAACAATAAATGACTCATAAGCGGACCCACGAACACGTGACTTCGAAAATAAAATTAGAACAAAAATGAGAGAATGTGTCAAGGACTTTCTAAATGAATTGTTTTTTTATTTGAAAGATAACTAAAGCTAATACGTAAAAAAAAAAAAAAAAAAATGTTTACACATGTCAAAGTTTTTAGACATTGGTACAGTCGCTAGTCGATTCGTCGAACCTCCATTACAAATAGTAGTTTTTTATCGTTATATCTAATCTAAATCTTAAAAAGCGCGGGAAAAATTATACAAAAATAAAGAAATACGGAGCACAAGCAATGCAGTGATCAAGAAATTGGTACGGATGTCTAAAAACAAATCTTAATCTGAACCAATAGTTTAAGAATATAATTTTTTATTCTATACTCTTTTACTTTTATGTTACTTAGTAGTATACTTACTTTTAATTTTTTATAACATATTAGAAGTATAAAAAGAAATTAATTAAAAACTAGTTAAATGATACATTTTAGTTTTATTAATGGCTTTTATTTTTAGTTTATTTTCTTACCTGTTTGATGTCATAAAATATTGTATAGCTGTTTCTAGAATGATGAGAATTATTTTTTATTTTCTAAATACGGTCAGCACATTGTGGTCGTGTATATGTGCTGACTGTGTTTGTATAATTAAAAAACAAACATTCCCATCCCCCTAGATACATACAAAAAATCCACACATCTAGTTAAAAATAAAAATGACCCTGATAATGGGTAATAGAATAGCCGAAAGCGCTCGGATATATAGAAAATTTGGACACTTTTTTTTTTACAAACTATGTCCAGAAAATCAAAGAAAAAGCTTTTATTTATTTATATATATATATATATATATATATATATATATACACACACATTTCATTGAATACGACAGACATGGTATGACAGACAGATAACTATGAACATGGATACAATATCTTGACCGTGTTTTGAAAAAATGAAAACATTTTATAAAAGTAAAACATACACGCAACAAACTATTTCTTATTTAACAGTTAAAATATTTAATCGTTGAAAGTGGCTAAAATGTATAGCCGAAAGCGCTCGAATTAAAAAGAACATTATTTATCATCTGAAACGAAAAAAGATTATTAGACCGCATGAGAAATTGTATAAAAAACTAAATAAAAGCACCTTTGTTTGTCGTATTCAATTAAATGTGCATGGAAGAAGGATTGCTGTCTTATATAAACAAAAAAAACTCATATTTTTTTCTCGAAAGATAACCTTTTTTTGGCCAATACCGCATTAGAAGAATCGTTGGCGACTAGTAAAATGTTAACAAGATAAACTGGGAGAAAACTAGGAACTACGATTAAAATACAATTTAATATTAAAAACTAAAGGGAAGAAAAAAAATAAGAGATAGGGGAATGGTAAAAAAAACAAACAGAATAAATAGTTCCAGTGAGTACAAAAGGAAAACTATACGCTCACAAACTTTCCAGTAAAGAAAGAGAATGAATAAATTTTTGTCTTTATGTCGGCTCAAAGACGACCGGTTTAATTTAATACATATATATATATATGAATGAGTGGCCGAGTGGTTAGAACGTTCGCTTTCTGACCATGGGACCTGGACTCGAATCTCACCATGGTCGATTTGTCAGGAAGGAGACTTCCTGATGTTATCGGTCTGTAAGGGGGATGATCCCAGCTTGCGACACCTTTGGAAAGTGCCTAAAAACCATACCAGTTGGGGCCGTCGATAGATGTGCTAGCACGAAGTCACAAGCCATCGTGACCGAGGGTTTGAGCGTGCTGGTGTTGTTCAGATTGTTGATCATTCTATATAACACGCTCTCCTAGAAATTGTAACTAAGATCTGCTCAGCATAGTTGCAGTATATGCCACAGGGTGTTGAACAAACACAAATGTGCCTGAGCGAGAGTCTGCAATAGAGATTGGCTAGCCGCACTAGTAGACGGGTATCCTCGAATACGAGTGGCCAGCTATTATATATATATATATATATATATATATATATATATATATATATATATATACACAAATTTTATTAAATTTTACTGACAAAGCCTATCTAATTTCCGAATGAGGTATTTTAAATCCGGATTGAAGTTATAAATAAATTGTTTAAATTTCATGTTTTTTCTTGTTATATTCAAGTACTTTCGACTATCACAGTTATTGGTAAGGATGAGTGTTATCAGTATAGTAAGCAAGAAATATTTGACAAAAATTCTGGCGTTTTAGAATGAAAAAATTAAAGTTGAAATTAGTTCAAATTAAATTCTATTTAGACGTTATAAAAACGTGGCGTCTTTTATAACGGTTAAATGGAAAATCATATACGTACACTTTTTTTTTAATGCACACTTCAATATACAATAGAACGGGGTTATTCTCGAAGTTTTCTTTAAGTTGTTTTTTTTTTTTCGTCTGTTTTCCGTTTATTTTAAAATGTCAATACATCGGGTATATATGGACGGTTAAGACAACATAATTAAAGACTTTGTTTTCTACATGGGTCATGTAGATATTAGCTAGCGTGGGACTCAGAGGCAAGCCCATAGTTACGCCGTTAGTCAGTGTGTAAATGTTACTATAATGATCGTAAAATGGTACTTGTGTCGTGTAAGATAGGAGATAAAATAACTGATCTAAACATTTTGTTTTACTATGTATATGGTTTCTTTGAAAGTCCCTGTCAAAGAAACCATAGACATTAGCAAACGAACTTTCAGTATCTAACGAGACTAGGTGATATTTTTAGGTTTATTAGAATGCAAGATACCAAAGAATCTGTTGGTGGAACCAACGCTATATTTATTTGGTAAGTATGGCTGGATCAGTCTAGAATTTTAGATAAGTTACAAGAGTAAGAATGATACTTACCCACAATTCTTATATACAAGTGTGCATATAAACTAAATAACGAGATATTAGCAACTGTATATGCGTGCGATGGCGTGCATATACAGGTAAGCAAATAAGTATTTATTTAATTTATGCTGTAAATAAAAGTGCTTAATGTACTATAAAGCATATTAATAAATATACATATACCTACGCTTATCGCCCACCTCTGTTTCATGGTTCTCAAACTCGTCAGGCACAAACGGTAAATAAACCACTTAATACAGTTGTTTTTTAAAATACTGGGTTTCATGGTAGGAACGCTAAATTGTATACAGATTCAAAGTTCAAAGTTATTATAAGCTTAATTTACTATTGGGGTATAAATTCAAAATGTAGTGTTGGTTGGGAGATATCGGGAGTAAAAAAATTATGCATATTTAATTTTTTTCGGCTAGATAAAAAAAAAAAATTCTAAAATCCCCAGCACCCCTCGTTCGGCGCATGTGTAGTTGTACAAACATAACAAATTTAGTCCTGAAAAAAAAAATGTGTCACAAGTAAACTTTTTTTTACTTTGTCATACAATTTTCCCAATATATATATATATAAGGAGCAGCCATTGCGAGCTTACTGTAAGATAAAGTCCTTTCCCAAATCATCGACAATGACTGTATTATTTTCTGGTATATTTTACCAACAAATCACCCTCTCCATCTTCTAATCTGGTCTTTTCCTACTACATTTGCGATCTATTGAACACCAATCAAGCAACATTTTATTCAGTTACTTTTCTTCTTGATTTGTGTTCTACATACTTCCATTTTTGTTATTTAATCACTCTTATCGTCTGTGCCTGATCCATGTTGGATTATTTCTATGTCTTAGAATTATCCCTTGCACGGCTCTCTCAACTGGCCTTTATGCATTTTTATTTTCAAGCAATTTTGTTAATTTCAGCTTCCGCATTCATAATACATTGATTATACACTTTATCTTGTAAGCATGAGTACATTTCATTATGTCTGTTTTTGTTCAATACTTTCCACGATACATAATTATATTTTCCGTCATTTTTCTTTAATGTTATCACCTGTCTTCTATATATAAATTTCTGAACTTCTTCCATTGATTCATCTATTTTTATGGTCTTTTCAGAAAGTTGTAATTAAACAGTATTTTTGCTTAATTTCTTTTTTTTTTTTTTTTAATCTTCTGTTTCCATTTGTTTTCCCTGCGGCGTCCTTAATTATTGTCAATTTGCTATTCATATTGCCTTTGCTATTTTCGCCTTACCACAAAGCATAAAATCTATTCTTCATTTATACCGGAAATTTGCTTGTTTTCTCTAAACATATCAGGATACATTTGTAGAATCCAAATCCTACCCAGTTCTCAAAATCAGCACAACAGGCTCCAAACTGAGTTTTCGCAAAGACGTTTTCTTATTGGTTAACAAATTAAAAAAAAATACATTTCACCTGTTCTCAACTACGTCCGACCGAATCAACCTAGTTTCTGACCCGAGTTAAAACACTGATTGGCTCCAAATTGTTCGGCGTAATCACGTGATACCAAGTTTTCAATAAATATGAAACGTTCATCCTCCGCAGTGAGACAAACCAAGTTTTTCACCTTGACAACGTACATGTCACCCAATTTCAGGCTTGACGTTAATTACTTAAATTAAACCCAGCTTGCAAAGGAACACTCACTCAAACTATTTATTTATTTAACTACAAACGTCGCAAATTAAAACTCCAGTCAAAGAGCGACAACTTTGTAGAAATCACAGTAAGTCGGGAACAATACTTCTAATTTAATACAGAAACAGAACCGTTTAATTTTCCCACAATTGCAATAATACTTAAGCACACTTTCTTATTTTCATAAACACAGCTCAACAACTTTAAATCTTTTCGTGTGGGTTTGAGTGTTGTTGAACTAGGGACACGTGTCGTTTATTCCTGCTAGAAGAAGGTCCAACTACAAGAACAATGCGGACTCAAGTTGAGTCCAACCGAAGATGTAAAGAAAACAAACAAGATCGATATATATGTCAACAAATATATGTATTTGTGGTAAAAATAAAGGAACTCTTTAATCTTTCCCTGGCTTTCCAGGACTGATTGATTTCCCTTTGTTTTCGTCTTTCTCTCTTCATGAGGCAGTCAGCCATTTTCTTCTTACAATTCGCTACCGGAGTAGATTTCTCGTGGAATAAAGCTTCACTCAAGCTATATGGACTCAGCCTTCTTTTACTTCCTCTCAAACCCCTTTTTATAACAGTATTAAACAACAAATTTACAAGTGACAAAGACATTATCACTTGTGTTTGTGTATGAACGTAAAGAGTTTGTATTTTGGTGAATGTTCGTACGTACGTGTATGTGTGTTTCATGGCGTTTTCCCACAAGTGGGCGAAAACGCAGATCTCTACGAGAGATCCCATTTTTAAATGTGTCCGCTGAAATGCTAAGTGAAAAAGAGAACGAGGCAAGAAGTCGCCCAGTATTTATATTGTAGGGAGAGCGACCCTTAGTGAGCAATTAGGGAACTAAGGAGGAGCTAACTCCGACAATTCAAACCAAAACGTTAATAACACTACAAACCAAACTAAAGAAAACTTTGGAACAATTTAAACTACTTGAACAACAAATATTTGTACCTTTATTGTGTTATATAAATGTTTATTAATTGTTGAACCAATACATTGTTTTCACATTATTATTTCTCTTGTTGCTTACTCATTTTGTGGCATTTATGAATTAAAATACGTAGAGATTTGAACATATCCACATTCCTCCCCGACACATTTATATAAAATTATAAAAGTTATATTTTAAAACGATAGAGAAAAATGTGAAATATCAGAAGTAATTATTGGAAAAGGCTACAATATTTCTGTTGTGCAGAATTTTGTTTCTCTGAAAATTGTTTTAATTTTCTCGCCCTTAACTTGGTAAACAACTCTAGTCGGCTTTGAGGATTCATTTGGGACTAAAATTAGTATTATCAATATAAGATAATTTGGTAAAGTTAGTTAAGGCATATTTTGCATCATTAAAGGTGTACTGTAAACGTACAACGTAATCCTCACCCAGCTTTCCACCGACACCGGCTATTGATTACCCCATGGAGCGTTTCCGCTCCCGTTCTTGACGATGTGCACCAAAAACTGGAAAAAGATCTGCTGCATGTTCGCAAGGTAACGAAGACGAAGAACAAACGCCACGTCAAGAAATGGGAATGTGAACCCAGTTTCCAATAATAAAATATACATTCATTTTTTTCCTGCTTTATTTTTTACATAAGTTTCTGTAAAGGTTTGTGAGTATTCTGAGAAGAAGTCTATAATAATTGATCAGGCCTTGAAAAAAAAAAAAAGGAAAAAAATGAGAGAAAAGAAATGTAGCGGTTGCCACAGGGATGTTGTAATGGAAGATTTTTCTATGCTCTGAGTAAATACTATTGAGTTGGTGCATTATCAGGCGTTTTCCAACAATATTTTTTAAATGATTATTCCAGGGCGTATGATTATGAACACGCATTTTTATAACCTGAAAATAAAATATTTTTTATTAAAAAAGTAAAAACAGAAATTTTTATTAAGAAATAACTCGCCTATAAAGGACTGTGCTTGAATTAAAACATCAAAATTCTTTACACGGTCTCCAAACGGTTGTTTTTTTTTTTTGTTGTTGTTGTTTTTTTGGTGGGGAGGCATGTGATGTGGTGAAGACCACGAAACTATGGAAGGTCGTATAACGCCCAAATCAAACATATGTTGAAATTCCTCTTTGGCTTCTTTACATTTATCAGATCTCAATCTGTGGAGGTAGAACTTTTACCAATGTTTTATGACAAACTTAATGTTAAAAAGCTTTGTTATTCTATATTTACAACCCTTTCATAGAAATATTCCCTGGGAGTGTTGAGGTAATTTAAGTCATGCGGTAAAGTGATATTACAGACATTTGGATTGCTGGCAATGAAAGAATGAACAGTTTGTAACTCACTTCAGATGATGTCAAAACAAATTTTGCACTCAGTGTTACACAAGAGCGAGTTGCCTTGAAAGATCATCTTCTAGCCACCAGGTACAAATTTCACCTTCACTAGATGTCAGTGGCGTCACCTCACATGTGAATATCATCTAATCCGAGCCTGGGATGTGCACACGTGGGACAAACCGGATGAGAAGTAGATATATAAACACCCACTCGGGAGGGAAAAGAATAGTCTCTTATATCCTCGCATACAGTAAATGACAAAATCCGGAGTTGTATAAACAATGTTACAATAAACAATGATATTTATTCTCGGCTTCTCATTAGCTTGCATAATGTTACACGTGTGTCAACATGTCGGCTGACAATTTGTAATGCGATAAGAAATGTGCATCTAAATTTAGGATTTTTATTTACGCTCTCGCAAATACCGAAGAGAAAGTCCTAAGTTCAATACAATTAAATTTTTGTCATAAAGAGCCATTTACTGCTTATGGCGTATATGTTGGCGATTGAATAGGCTTTGTTATTTTTATGAAATTATTATAATCATCGCACTTTCGCACAAGTGTTGACTAAGAATTAATATCCTGTGTTTTGATCACGGATATGAAGCAGACGACACTTAATATTTTTCCAGCCTTTTCTGGCTGAAAAAAAAAACGCTTTCGCTGAGGGTTACTACTAAATGTATTTGTTGTTTCTGTTTTCAACTGTAAACGGTTTAATGCACTTTCTAGCATCTTTTCCTGATTTTTACTGATACCAACAGATGTCGAAAATTAATTTTGTTTGTTTTGTTTTATGGCATATCAAGACCTCAGTGGGTCATTTAATGCCAACAAAATTTTTGAAATAGATTCATAACGATAGTTTGGAAAAAAAAAGTTGTGTATGTATACATATATATTTAAACCATTTTTCAATTACTCATATTTGAGTACAATCCAACTTCTTAAGAATGTAGAGCTGTTTGTATCACTGGAATTTTTTTTTAAGTATTGCTGATAATAATTTTTCCTTCAAAAATTATTGCTAGTAATAATTTTTTTTTTTAATTACAAAGTATTTCTGGTATTAAAACCTATTTTTACACAAGTCTGGGTGTTAACTATTTGTCCATAGCTGGGACCCTAACAGATGCTACCACCCCGGGTCAAGATGGACCTGGGAACGCTAGCAATTAAGAGGTGGGTCCACGCTCCTCAAAACCTCCTGATCAGAGGCCCTGCTGTTGGACGTAGTTTATCGTCTTACCCAGGACGCGGATGTAGTTTATCGTCATACCCAGAACGTTGTTCACGCGATTATGTTCTGTTTCTTTTCTGTGTTTTAATAAATTTGATGTCACGGCGGCTGTTTCTAGTTAACAGCTGCTTGATGATCGATTTAATCTGGATCGCAAATTTTGTGACTGTATTTTAAATTTCATCTTGCTATAATCCGTCGACGTCACATTGTTCAACATGTAGTAGTGTTGCTCTTCTTGATGAATATCATGTATTTCTGTGTAGTTCTGACAGTCGATCAAAATTCTTGTTTTCTGTCAGAAGAAATAAAATCTGGATAGCATGTAAAACAACGTCGGGGATGTTGTTGTCACACTCTACTCTACATTCATGATGCGTCTTCATTCTTCAAAATTATTCACTGTCTTATCTCAGAGTTCGACGTTATTATTAGGTTGGTGCAAAAATAATGTCGTTTTCTCACATGAAGTTGAACGTCAAAAAAACGACATTATTTTTGCACCAACCTAATAATAAAGTTGTACAGCATTTCTTTTTTCACATGACTTTCCAGTGCAGTGTAAGAGAAGTTTTCTTTAACATATTCTCTACTTCCACGATAAACTTATTGGATAGACTTTCTATCACATGTATACTTGGCGCTTTTATAAGACTATCTTTTCTCGATACTTTGCATCTGCGAGAACCAATGTGGCACATTTGTGTAGATGTATGAAGGTAAATTTAATGCTAGTGTGCAGTGCCGATTCTACGGTGGGGACAATGCGCCCCAAGAATTTTGGCTGCCCCCCCCACCACCACCACCACCAATTTTTAATGTTTTGTAGAGGAAAAAAAATCAGAGCAGGCAAATTACGCTATCCTGCTAGTTAGTATTAACCCTTTGATTTTGTTTTGAAGTTAACCTCTCTTGTGGTCTAACAGATTGAGAGTGGAAAAGAGGGCAAGAATAGATTAGAACTCCACTAATATGAATGAAAGGTTATTCTGTTTAATTTAGTGAAGTAACATACTTATACTAAAACTAATTCCTAAGTTGTGTCTACGATAGTGGTGAAGTATGAAAATAAAGACGCTGCTTGAATTTGCCCCCCTCCTCCACAGAAAAATATCGGCCCCCAAGTAACTCCACACTTTCAGAGTTCCAGAATCGTCACTGCTAGTGTGGCTTCTTTATAATATTATTGCTTGCCAGCCTAGTGAGTTTCGGCCAAGACACAGTTGTTTAACGTATTATCAGAAATAGCCAGCAGCAGCAGCAGCAGCATCTAATTTCCGCTTTAAAAACCCATACTTTCAAGAATAAATTTCCTCTTGCTTTTTCTTTATCTCTGCGTAAGGTTACTGTCCTAACTGGAAGTACGCCTTTCCACCTGGTCAGTAGCAGTACTTTTCTGTGTTCAGAGATCTAGGCATTTGGACAAGGTTACGAAAAGCGTACTTTTTCTAGTCAGACTTTATTCTATTCCTAGTTTATTTACAGAATAAATATTTCATAAAATTTCAATGTGTTGTATATTTTCTTTCGTTCTGCATTGTTTTGTTAAAATATTTTTGGTGGTATATATATTTCATCGGTAGATATACATACCAATTTAACATTATGATGTTTTAAATAGCAAGGCAAGCGAATATTTTCATGTTCCGTTGGAGTTACTCTAGTAAAAGAAAGCTGCATTCAATGACAGAGTAGACACCAGTCAGTCGGTTGTGTGCCATGTGTGATACACGCTTAGGTGATCATGTATCATATGACTGACGAGGCAGATTTTTTCCCGCAGTAGGTTGCCATTTCTTTCTGCGGTAGACCAGTTGTCATCTAAGGCTACAGAACCAGGTCTGTCTTGCTATTTATCTGGGAGGGGGAAGAAGAGGATTCATACCTTTCCCAAGGGTATAAGCACGTGAGTGAATGTAATGGATTCGACTGGAATTCGAACTCGGCTCTCCGATTCTTCAATCCGAGCCGCTATCCATTACTCCACATAGTGGTCATAAAACAGAATTTCTTGTGATTTGAACCGTAACTTCATGATTATGTACGAACAACATACCCTTTATATAATAGTTTATACTTTATGTACTTTATGTACATAGTTGGTTGTCCTTGGTGCCACGGGTGACCTGAAATCTCCGGAGTTTGATCAAACAAAAAGAGAAAGGAAGACGGAATAGGAGAGAGTCTACTAACTGGATAATAATTGCTGAAATTGCAGAAAGAGGGATTGAAAAGTTAAAATTAAAAATGAAATACGTTGAAAAATCAAGTTTTGAAATAATTCCAAAGAGAATCGAACTCAGCTTTAACTAGACGAAATTCGGTAAGATTGATCAAACCTAAGACTGCCTGTCCTTCCTCCACCCCCACCCCCCAGTAAGAAAAAAATATTAAGTTATCCGCAAAGATGTTAGATAAAATAAAAACATGTTTCGAAACAACCACCCAGACGAAAAGATAATTGCTGCGACATTCACCCAGGGAAAATTTTATATCCAAAGATTAATTCAGATTCCCTTGGATACAAGTGGTAAGAAAAAAAATTAATTACTATTTTGAAATGGTCATCGACAAGAAAGCTGTGTGGTCTTGTCGATCGTAAAACAAGAGAAAAGATAAACTTTCGTTTTAAGGAGAGTGGCAATAGATGTTTTCTTTCTCCAATTGTAGAGTAGTCTGGACGCCGGAGAGAATCCCAGCATGGGGCAAGCTGATAGATTAGGACTAATGACTGAAAATCCCTTTTGTTTTCGCTGTGTCATCTGGAAGTTGGATTTGTCACACCAGCTCCGGGAAGCCGAGCTGTGGTTAGTTGTTTATAACACAGTGAGACACTGGTAAATGTAAAAAAAGGCTTATTTGGAATATGAGCTTGGAACAGAACGAAAAAGCGTTAAGCTAAAATATAACTTGGAACAAGACAAAACAGATTAAAGAATGGAACGATAGATAAACTAAGAAGCAAAATTGCTTTTATTTTTGAAAGTTTCTTTATTAAGCAGAGACGGCTTGAAGAAAGTGACTTTTTTGTTTTGGGGAAAGATATTACCAAAGAGGCCATCTGGAAAAGCTGAGCTGACAATTGATTGATGGCACTGCCTTAAAGTATAAGTTATCAAAACATTGTGGCACCATTCGTGGCGAAATTGGGACGAGTTTTGTTACGACGTTCTCCGATCGTTTGTCGCTCACTGCACCTGTGTTGGCATCCAAGGTTGAATGTATTTTGCTACGTGAACAGGTTTGTCTTCTTGGTCGTGATCGCTTTAAAAAAATCTTCAAGACTTTCTGGTTGGGAAGTAGCAACAATACGATTTCTCACTTAAACGTGGGATCCTTCCTTCACTTTCGAGAGGTGGGCTGCTATCTTCCTAACTTCACTGACCTCGACGACTGCTGCTTCCTTACTACCGATCCTTTTGTCACTGGCCGGTGGGCAGCTCCAACTCCCTTAGTCACCTACCTACTTCTCTCACGGCTGGACCTACTTTCCTCACGACTTCCTGTCTCTCTCTGCTTATACGGATAATCCTGGATTCCACCTCCCCATCCATTTTTCTTTCTAGAAGATTTGGGACCACTCTAAAGCCACATGGGTGGTCAAATCTTCAAAGGACTACTTTTATGACTATCTGAAATCATAAAATTTTTATGTTTCCCAATTCAAAGGCGGACTGAAGAAATAAATCCTGAAACACTAATCTCAAATTTCACTCAAGATAGAGACAAAATTCCTACGAAACTCCAATAGCTGAGTGGACATAAAAGGAAGGAATTTATTTCCTTATCTTCTAAAGATGTATGAGAAATCATAAAGCTATATCTTCTAGGGACCAGCCGCAAAATAAAGTCGATTGAGAAGATAATATTTGATATTTTAAGGACAAGATAGAATTGAGAAACTGATTTATTCCAACTATCAAAAAGTGGAAATTGTAAACAAATCGAGAAATAGAATTTCTTTATGTAAAGACCCAGCCCAGTGTTCATAAGTACAATTACGCAAACGAGTTACGGAAACCAAATACTTACTAATAGCTGTTGGAAGAAACAGCTGGTTATTTCTAATTATAAAGACCCCCAAACTATGCTAACGAAAATTAAAGCGATAATTACGATCAATGAACAGAGGTTAAGTCCAGCCCAACCCTTTCGTTTACGAAGTTTAAAAATCTGATTTGTCAAAATGACAACCAAGATGAAAGGCTTAGGTGAGATACCAAGAAAGACGGAGGAATTGCCTACACCCATTGGAAAGTAATGGTACGGAGCGCAATTTAAAGAAAGAAGGAGTTATTGGGGCGAGTCAGTACCTACGACCTCTGCCCATGGAAAAGGGTTTCCCAAAATTTGGAGAGATAATTAATTTTCCAAAGCAAGACAGCAAAGAACCCTTGTTGGAAGACAGGGGAAACAACGGCTCCCCCAAACACGTCAGTTTTGGGTAAAAGTCAATATAAGTAGAACACGGAAGTGACTAGCCCCAATTCCAGAGTTGCCCGCCAGAGATGCAAACGCGACCAGACAGCAGGAGGAGTTGCCGAATTCCACGTGACTTTCTACCAAAGTGAACTCCTGACTTAAGCCTTGTTCCAGACTTAGCTAAATTGAGCAACGTGTCATGATAGAATTCAAAGTGGGAAGGACCAATATTTCTGCACAAAGAATGATATAAACCACATAGAAAAGGACCCTAAATAAATTCCTGTCTTTTCGTTATTCCGCGTCTGCAACGAACATTTTTTTTATTTTCCTTTTTGACATAACTTCGCTGTGATTCGAACCAACGCTACAATTGTTGACGATAACTCGGTCTTTGCCAGCCCCGTGATCAAAAAGCAAAACGTGGGGCGGAGCGGGTCGCAGGCTAAAACAGCCAATTTCAACGACCAGCGGCAGTATTGACTAGTGTAGACATTGATCCAGAATCGACCGGCGAGAAGAGTCATAATTGGTTGCCGTAGACCACGTGAGTTATATGTTGAGGAAGTGGGAGAAGAAAGAGAAGGAAGAAGAAAGAAAGGGGGCTTGATAAACCCAAATTTGGAAAACCACTTGAGTAAATGTATTTTTATGTATGGAAATTTAGAAAAGGTTGATACTTAGGGTAGAAGACAACCGAATCCAGACCCTAGTTAACTTAACCGCAGGACTCCATATAAGCTAGAGATTTTGGACTCAGAAACAATAGAGTCAAGAGACAGAAAGATAGGAGACACAACAGAGAGACCCACCGGAATCCGTATCGTTCGCCAAGACCTCCTGACCAAAGATCTTGCACCGGAATCAACACAAGAACTTAAAAAAATTAAGTTACTACTAAAAACAAGCTGCAGACTCCGAAGGAGATCTCAGTGTCATTTCATTATAACAAGTGGGAAGGGTTAAAACGGCTGTATACAACAAATCATATATAAACCAAATCGCTGTTACATTTTTAAGCGGAGTTCATTCTTTATTCAAAAGGATTCTTGTCTTTTGTGTAGCTCCCAAAGGATCGAACCGTCTTCACTCCAAGTTTGCTTCATCAGCGATCTTCTCACCCTCTGAGATCAAAAACACAGCGTGACAGAGGAGTGAAGAGTCGTGAACAGGCAAACGCCAGCTAAGTCGAGTGGAACAGTGCCACCAACACGATACCAGCGACAAAACGAGTTACGCGCTAACTAGTGAAGAATCGGCTAAATGGTAACCACGGCAATCTGAAGAAACTTGAGGACCGAGGACTGGCTGACATAATTGGTTACCGCTGTCTAGGGCCGACGGCAAGGGTACGTATTTGGTTGTTGTTGACCAAGTTCGACACCGGGGAGTGAGGGTTAGAACATATTCGACAACTAGTGGGTACGAGGTACTCGTTCGAGCACCTGAGTACTTTTAATATTTCTGGTCTGCTTGAACAAGTCTGTATCGGTGAAAGCGAGGATGCGATGACTACCATGGCTCATTGGACCAGACGGACTGCATTCAAATGATTCCTTCTATAGTCAGTAATGGCGGCGGATCAGGGCCACCTCCTTCAAATCGCTTTCCGTTCCACACATGGCGCTGTCAAACCGGTTTTACGGCTCCGTTTTGAACTACCAGCATTAGCGGATGGCACGGGGGAGGTAGACTTGTAGACTAGTGTTTGAGAAAATGAGTCAGGGTTAAGAATCACGCCCTGTCTCGCACCTTATTCATCTGGTTGTGGTTCCAATTTCAATAGATTTCTGGCATAGCCTTTTTACGTGACCCCTAATCCCGTAACTGGCACACCAGTTTGGCTGCTGGGCAATCTCTCCTACTAATTGATCCACCGATCAACCAACACAAGGATTCTTATTCGGTGAAGAAGTGGGTACATTAGCTCTTTGGGATTGTTGAACCGCACGGCGCTCGTGGCCAGATATCTGTCGGTAGTACGAGGTTGACGGACTAATATCATTTAGTAATCGTGCAGCTGACTGCCTTAGGTTTATGTTAAGTTCTTCGTTTTATCTGTTAACTTTTGAATCAGTTGTTCTGTTTTTGTGTATTTTTATTTTCAGTTTTTATTTTCCCTTCTCTTTCAGTTCCCTTTTCTCGAGTAACTTTTTTAAATTTTAGTTACACAAGTCTACAGTTTTTGTTTATACCTTTCTTTTTATTTTATTCATTGTTTTTCTGCTTTTGTTTACACTTTTATTTTATTCACTTCCTACTTTCTTTTAGTTAACTTCTTTTTTTTTCTTTTGCTCTAGGACGAACCTTTATTTTTCGTAAAATTCTTTTTACTCCGTTTTCTGTTTAATTTTTCTTTCAGTGTATTTTAAGTTTATTTACTTTGAATCTTTAACTTCAAACCTTTTCAAAGCCTTTCATTTTTTTTTCTTTCCTTCTCGTATAACTCTAGTTTTTTTAGTTAACGCTGAACTTACTTTTTCTTGTTTGACTAAAGTCAAACGTAGTTCTTTGGTATTACCAGCATTTGATTTTTGTTTTGTGACCCCTATTTTCTTTTGCGTTATTTTTACTCTCGTATTTGTTTTTGTTACATTTATTTTTGTTTTATTTTAAAGAAACTTAAATCGTTTCTGTTGAAGTTTGTTTTTTCCGTTTCTTTCTTTTTATTTAGTTTTAGGACTTGATATTTGCCAGCGTTTAAAAATAAAAGAAAAAAAAAGAAAAAAAGAAAGCATTATGACTGACAAAAGTCGGTCGATAAGAAAAAAAAATCTATTCGGGAAGGCATGAAAAGCCGACCCACGAGACAAGAAATCCGCAAAATCGGATACACGGTCCCAAATGAATGACGGTGGTGATAAAACAAATGATAATGGATAAAAGATGGTGGCCGAAAGCAGACACAACCCCAAAACGAAAGATGACGTTGGATATATGGATGGCCAAAATGGCCATAATACCAATGAAGTGGGAGAAAAGATTATGGCCGATAATGGGCAACAGAAGAATGAAATATGATGGCTCAAAACGGCCAAAAGGAAGACGAAGAAAAGCTGGTGACCAGGAGGAAGATCAAACGGACAAAGCAGTGGTAGGGATAAACGTGGCGGAGTTTCTGGAAAGGGCCGGGGGGCGATATGCTCATCTTATCAAAGATGATTGCGTCGACGAACAGGCATAATAAAAGTTTGTAAAGTGAACAGTGTCCGTCTTCGTAGAAGACAGGCGCTTGCACAAAATTTGTCTTTCCACTAAATACACCGTGGAGAAGTCTCTGGAGTTCTTGGGAATATACCCTGAGCAAATTATCAAGGGCTCCGGATTTTTCGTGTGGGACATTCTGCTGCTCTCACGAGAGGAGTGTATGGCGGTGGTGGACAGAGAGCTCATCACAAAAGGCCTCATACTCAGGACGAAGTATAGAGGAAGGCGAAGGACCAGGGTGACGATTTTTGAGGTTCCTCTGCATATAAAGGGGGTATCTAGCCCTGTATCTCTAACCGTATGGGAAAATTCTGGAAGTCTCCTCCGATTGAAAGTATGGTGTATGGAGGTTCGATATTATGCTGAACTTCACCCCCTTTCCCAACTGTCTGGATGTTGAGGACCGTATTAAGACAGAAATAGCGATGGGTCGAAACCAGGCGTGTTGGAAGTGCGGCCAGACTGGTCACCTGGCCCTTTCTTGCAAAGAAAAGAAGGCATCTGTGATTCCGGCTGCTGTCGACCAAATTCCATCTCTGCCTGGCACTGATAGTTCCGCGGCATCCACAAAAGGCATGCCAGAGGTTCCTTCCCCTGTCACGTCATCGACGCCTGGAGAAGGCTGAAGGTGATTGTCTGATTGCTGGTAGGGACAGAGAGAAGCACTAGACTGCGGGACCTCAATCTCCTGAATCCTCTGCGGATAAGGACACTAACAGTCCAGTGTCCAAAATCAGCGGTAAGGGAGATACCTCGGCCACTTATGCAAGAATGTCACAGAAGGTCGACAAAAGATTTGAACCATCCTGAGAAGAGGGAAAAATTGATCCAACTAAAGGAAATGTTTCAGAAACAATCAGCCAAAAGCATCTGTCCTTGAAGCTCTGCCCCGTCTTCCCCCATTGAAAAAAAAACCTTCAGCGCCACCTCCATTCACGAGGTCGCTCACACCATCATCCTTTGAAATTGTCACCCTTAAAAAAAGGCCCCAGCCCCCTCAAGAAAAAATCATCTTGTCCCGCTTCTAAACCCTCCCCTAAAAAAACAAAAACAAAAAAAACAACACGGACACATTTTCTGCAGAGAAACCCCAAAGAAACCCATCATCCGAGGATAAGGGGAAAGGGAAGAGAAGGACTGTCAAGCGACCCTACAACACAGGAGAGGATGTCTGTCGGGTGTCCCCAAGCCAGGCGGATCGTACAAAAGATTATGGCAACAGAATCAAGGATCAAGGACCTCCAGATCTTGCTCTTCATGAAAAAATCAGGGAAAATGACCTTAAGGATCCGAGGATTTTTCCAATGCAAAGAGAGTATTAACAGTTATTGGGATTGGCTTGAGAACACGGCAAATTTGGAGCATGGTGGAAGAAGCAAATAAGCCTTTCAACATGACACACCCGGAAACGCGGACACAGCAAAATTCAACATTTTTTGTTGTGGGCGGGTCACTGTTTTGGTTCACCCCACCTTTAAAGAGCTCTAAAGTTAACCTTTCCCTTGGACATCGGTGGCATATTCCTTGACAGCAACCTGAAAACTGGCATAGGATCAATGATCAACATGAAAAATGGGCATAGGATCAATGAGAGAGGTCGTCGGAGTCCTCACTCCGACAATGTTTAAGGAAGATGCTCAACCCTAATGACTTTTCAATGACTCTTTGGTTGGCTAGTTTGAATGTCCGGAGCCTGAGATCGGACTCTCGCAGGGCTAGAATCGTTCACGTTCTTCAGCGTCTCGGAGTAAATGTTTGTTGCCCACAGGGGACTCATCTGATTGCCAGTGACTATGATAATATTCTGTCTAAGGAGTTTCACCTCAATTCAGCTTATTTTAATAGTCGCTCTAGAGGTGTTTCTTGGCTGGTCAGCAGGTCCTTGATGGCGTAGTGTGCTCTTGTGTACGCGGATCCGGAGAGCAGGGTTTGTGTTTGGGACGTGACCATAAAAGGTAAGCCTCTTCGTTTCATTGGGATTTATGTACCCAACGACCGAGCGGGGCGGTCTGGCTTTTTTCGGCGAGTCGAGCCGTTTTTGATGAAGTCTTGGCAGGTAGATTTAGCGGGTGATTGGAACGCCGTCCTTGATCCTGATATAGATCGTAGTGGGGAAAGAAAACCCGGATGTAAAACCATTTTGAGATTTTATCAAGAGGTCCGATCTGGTTGATAAGTTTTGAAATGAATACCCCGGAGTATTAGTGTAGGCAAGTAGTGGCGACTCGGATTCAGTAGTTAGTACGAACTTATATCGACTGGGTGTTAGCTAAGAGAGTCAGTTTAGGACTCTTAAGATGTCGATATATTACACGGACCATAGGCTCGTCCGAGTTCAGGTAAACTTAGATAAGCCAAAGCCTAGACTGGCTGGTTATTGAAAATTCAACACGTCGTTGTTCGAGGTGGAGGATTGTCGTGACCAGTTTTTACTAATATTAATGAGGATACTGGCGGGCATAAGTGGTGGGGGCCACCTTAAGTCCGTCGTTAGGTCGTTTGCGGCTGATTATAGTCGTCGGCTCAATCGAGGCAGATTAGCAACGCAAACGGCAGCCGAATCTAGATTAGAGAGTGCCATTTGTGGGGAAGTAACTGTAGCTAGGGCCGAACTGGCGTCCTCGCTTATCACGAAGTACAAAGCTCTGGTAACAACTAACAGGGCTCGGTAAAAAAAAGAATGTCCTCCAAGGCGACGAACTTGGCCGCTGAATTGCGACAGGAGGAATTGCATAGTGCGTCTGATCGTCACATCCCAAGCGTCACATTGCCTGACGGGTGACTACGAACGAAGGCAATTGTGGGGCTTTTCGGTCCTTTTTTCAGGAACTCTTCACCAGGGAGTTTGGATTGAGTTTTGCTCAGTTCGACACCTGTTCAGCTGACTTGCCGCGTCTTGAGGCGGTTGGGTGCGAAGGTACCATCATGGAGGAGGTAATCTGGGAAGCGCTGAAGTAGGTCGGTCGAGACAAGACTCTGGAGATAGATGGTCTACCCGATGAAGTGTTCTTGAGGCAGTCGCCCGTGTTTGTTCCTCTGCTGGGACTGATGTTCAACCACTGGTTGAAGAATGGGAATATACCCCAACGCTTCACCAGAAGTGTCATCAAGTTGCTACGTAAGAACAAAAACGGTGGGTGCAGGATAGGAAATTTTCACCCTTTAACTATGCTTAATGCAGAGTTGAAGATTTTGGCAAATCGCGGAATCACCTTGCCTGGTGGTAACATCGCGGCCAAGTATTCCGCCTATGTTTACGATGTGTCTGTTGAAGTCAGAAGAGAAATATGTATGTATGAAAAGGTTGAAGGGGCCCAAATCAACTGCGATAAGTCTGCTCCACTTGAACTTCCTGGGACGAATGTGTTCGCAAGAGGACGGAAATAGTAAATTCTGGAAGGAAGGAAGGAAGACGACGTCCGCCGATTTTTTCCGCCCCTTGGAAGTGTGCATACGGACGAAAATGAGGACCCTCCCGACGTCCTCGAGCCGAAAGCGCCTTTTATCGGGAATGCCGAAATGCGCTGCGCTACCTTCTCCTGAAAAGGGATCGCCTCTCCGACAACAGCATGTTGTCTCCGAGGGCGTTATATCGAGTGTTAGTAACCTCAATGGGCTATTTAATGCCGACAAGTTTTTTTTACAATAGATTCGTTTGAATAGAATATATTCTTTGTAAGGAAACTGATTGTAACTCCTATTTAATTTATATACTTTTGTAAAGAGGGTTGTTGTCAAGAGTCTGCTTTCATTGATGTATTCTTTTCCGATAGACGGTTTGTAAAGAAATTAATTTTGACATTCTCAATTGGTTTATAATTTTTGGTAGAGTCCTACTGTTTTGAGAAATCGCATGATATCATCCACTTTTACTTCTTTGGACATCTCATACGTATTGTTTATAATATTTTTGTCTTGAGAGAGCAAGACCCGAGCATTCAGTTAATAAATGTTTAAGAGTATATGCTGATTTACAAGCTTGGCATACTGGTTGATCTTTGTTTAGTAAGTGCGAATGAGTTCCTCTCACATGACCAATGTGTATGCGGGCCAGTACTTCTTGCGAGATTTTTCTGACAGCTGTCTTTCATTCCGCCAGTTTATTGTGTGGGTTATCGTCCCAGTACCTTTGCCAACTCCTTTAAATGTATTTATTAATAACCTCCTTAAAATCTTCCTATGGAATTTTGGTCCTTGTATCCACATTCGCATCTAAAGCCAACTTGTCTACTTCATTATTACCTTTAACTCCGACCTGGCGAGGAATCCAGCATAGTTCGGTGTCTTTATGATTTTTTATAGTACTCACTTTACATTATATTTTCATAATAATTGGGTTGTTGAATTTTTTTTTCCTTCAAAGCCAATAGGATGGATGGTGAGTCTGAAAAAATTAGAACATTTTTTTGCTCTCTGAGAAAATGTTGAGAGCTAGCTCGATTGCATAAGACTGCAGTGAAAATAGAGCTTCCCTTTGGCAGGCGCCTTTTTTTTTTCTTATTTTTTTTTTTTTTTTTTGGTAATCTCGTCTTCACATTTTGACCCATCTGTATAAATGGGTGTATGGTTAGGGAAGTTAACTAATATGTCCTGAAACTTATCCTGGAATGTGAGTGGGTGCGTTGTTTTGGGGGATTATATAATTCTAGCAGAATTTCGGGTTGCTTGATAGTGCATGGTGGAATGTTTCCTGCGGAGCCCTCCCCTTGGTTAGGTTAGACAAGCCTTTGTGTACCTAGTTAATGTGAGTAAGTGTTGTTCCTGGCCTGTTCCCGGTTGCCTCTTTGGTTATGATCCAGGTTGAGATTCACAACCTCCCCAGTTTGTTTTGGTCCCCTTTTATCTCGACTAGGTCATCTTTATATTTTCCCATGATCGTATAATTTTTTTTATCCTTTTCCCACTGCCATAGCGAGAGAGCTTCTTGATTTTGTCCAATGGGCAGAATACAGCGGCCTCTCCTTTTTGAAGGTTGGACGGGCCCTACTAACATCAGTTATGTTTAGTTTACTTTGTGTTGATTTTTAGTTCATTATTGGGTTCATCTTCCTCCTCTCTCATTCTTCATTATTAGATTTATATATATATATGTAATAATTTATTATCATTAAATTTTTAAGGCATGGGCGCGTTTTGTAGGTTCCCCTTGAGGGGATGCGGTATTATGGTGGATGGAGGATTGATTGGTAACGGACGAGTTCTTATGGTGAATGTGGAAACTGTAATCTGTGAATGGGTCGTGAATCAGATTAGCTATGTATAAGATAGTTAGTGACGACCAGCCTCAACCCCTCCCCATTTTGGCCTTGTGCCGTAATTGTATTTTAAATAAATAGTCCATGGTGGAATACAGGCTGCAGTCGTTTCTTGTATATTTGAGAGTGTGGTGCCTAACTCTTCAGCAATGCATTTCATCTTGAGTCCGTCTTTTTGTCGGAATAGATTGCAATAATTCGGTTCAAAGGTACAGCTCGAAGCTGGGTTAGTTGGGCATGATTTTTCCATAGTACTGTAATGCCAGTTTAATGCGCCGTAAATGTGGAAGTGTTTCATTTGCTTCTGTGTATTAACTCTCCACTGGGGATGTTCTAAAAGCCCCGTGTACTCATCTAAGGCCTTGATGATAGGTTGCATTGATAATTTTTTAGGTACGACTTTCTGGCCGCCCTAAATATGAAACTAGCGTAATCCAGTTTTGAGCGAAGTAGTGATCTGTATAATTTTATTTAAATAATCAGTCATCAGTATGAGGCACTACACGCAGAAGTTGTACTGCTTTTCTACATTTTGTTTGCAAATATTTTAGATGGGGAATGAACGTTAATTTTTTTTATCAAAGATAATGCCTAGAAAGTTGTGTTGTTCCACTACTGGAATTTCACCTTCATCTAATTTTAAACATGGGTTATTGTGCAATTTTCTCAATTTGCAGAAATGTAGGCATTTGGTTTTCGTTTTGGAAAACGTAAACCCATTTTCAGTGGTCCATTTGTGTATTTTATTGAGACATTGTTGGAGTTGTCTTTCAGTAGTATTCATATGTTGAGATCTGTACATAATTAGAAAATCATCGACATATAGAGAGCTTCTCACTCCTGGGCTTAGGGTTTTAGATATGGAGTTAATTTTTTACTTTGTGGAATCCCTTCTTCTTGATCTTGCAGTTCTGATAACGGACTTGAAACCCCCGGTCTCCCAGGAAATTCCCTATGTATTGAATCAGCCTTCCTTTTAAACCCAGTTCATGCAGATCATTCAAGATACTAAATACTGCCATGAAATGTTCTTTCTTAATGAAGGCTTACCTTATAACGATTTCGTGGCGTACACGCCTGGGTTGAAATGCCTCAATAACGATGAGGCATCACTCACCTGGCTGGTATTGCGAGAGGCTCTCTGGGTCTGCAAGAGGCTGTACGCAGCGAAGCTGGCGGTTACGCCCAAGTGCGTTCGTTCTGATGAGGGGGAGGAGTCCATTGCAGTGCCGTGCGCCCGCTGTGCGAGTTGACTGAAGGCTTCATGGTCCATGTATTGGACGGAAAGTTCTTTGTCCTAGAAGCCAGTTCCGTTTGTGCCAATGTAGTACCTTCGTTGAAAAAGGATCAGCACTATGTGCTCTTGTGTCTGCTCGGCATTGTTGTATGCTTGGGTCAGTGATAGTGGCAAGCTAAGCTTAATTATAAAACAGATCATCCTTTCCCCATCCCACCTTTTGGACTTGTGCCACAGTTTTATATATTTACAAAATAAATATCGCTCTCCGCTATGGTACCTAGACTTTATGAATTTAAGCGCAGTACTAGATTGGCGACAAGGCCTCATCATTTTACTGTTGAAATGGCTAGATGTAACCGTAAGTTCTATGCTAACAGTTTCTTTTCTCACACTTCTCACTTGTGGAACTCTCTTCCGGTTCCATACTTTCCAGTGAACTTTGTTTTCCCGAAATGTAAATGCAATGTCAATCGCTATCTACTGTCCGCCCGATTACTATTCTTTTGTTCTCGCTACTTATTAATGTTTCTCTTTTCTAATTCTTCCACACTCAGTAACTCCTTGTGTCTTAGTGGCTTTATTGCGTTCCTTGAGGTGAACTCGATTTAAAAAAAATGAAAAAGAGAGAGAGAGAGACTAATACATTAAATTTAATATTTCCAATAACTAAAATCCTTTATTGTATGTCAAACTGATTTCAAATTGATTGGAAGGAGCTTATTTTTATTATCAGGAAAAAAAAAACTGCTAAAATTGACAAATCAGTAAACACAACGAGATTCTTTATTAAAATTTTCTGAAACATTATTTGAGGAAGATTAGCTGATTTTAAATCCGATTTGGAACAACTATTACTTTTACTTAAAAATATCACAGAAAAGCATTTTTTAACACGGAGGTCGGTGTTTTTCGTTAGGTGTTTGGGAATCTTTTGTAAGGGGACATAACTGTAAGAATTACTTGGCGAATACAACGTGAACGCCTTTTTTATATAATTATTTAACTAACCAGTAGTAGTAAAAAAAAATTATGAAAATATTCCAGGTAATCTAATATTTTATTGAATTTTGGGTACTTTTGTCTTTACGTATGAAACGCTTGTTGAGGAAATGTTAGAAAATGACTAATAAAATTTTATATTTTTACTAATAGTTATCACCCTTATTTTCTTAAGTCGTGTATGGACTTTTTGGTATTTACAGAAATCAGTACGTTTATACACAAAAAAAAAATACAATTTTTTTTTAATATTGGTGGCGAGTCGCTGAAATGTAAACTTTTTTATTTATGATTAGTAAATATAGTTCTTATTTGACAAAAATTAACACCTAACCGTTATAAATAAATACAGAATTTTATTTAAAAATTATAAAGCATTATAATTCAAATTTTAAAAGTGAAAACAATAGAAGAATATTCTTAAGAGAATACTGTTCATAAAAGCAATTAAAAGCTTTTCTAGCTGAATAATATCTTAGTTTTATTGCATATTTTTTACGATTCACAGCACAATGTGTGTGTGAGAGAGAAAGTAACATGGAAAGATACCAAGTTTTCTAAAACAGAAACATTTGTAAAATAATTTCATTTATTTGTGAATAAGTCTTGAAAGTTTCATTAAAATCTAACAATTATCTTACTTTTTTGGGGTTTTTTTTTGCAAATATTTCTAAAAAAATCTAAATCAGTTACCCCCATAATAACTAATTTATATTGTCATCCATTGACCCAAGAAAAAACAAATTTTTAACCAAAATTTTGAAGGTTAAAAACTTTAAAAAAGATTTAAAAGTCAAATATCCTTTTGGTCTTTCCTCTTAAATACTACTTTGACGATAAAACTATTTTATTAAGTGTTATGGGACCTTACCTATAACGACAGACTGAACTCTTTCTGACACTATGAATACTGCGCCTCTCAAGAGAGAGGGACGAGTCGAATCGAGTCGAGCCAATAGTAGTTCACTCCAAATCAGACTGACAGTCATACTAACACCTTCCACATCTTGTATTATTATTCTGTGTAATATATCTTTGTTATTTCTACTCTTGTGTTTGTGTTGTTCTTCCTTGGTCCTAACCTTGGACCATAACAGTGGCGACGAAGATATTGAAAAAACAAGTTCTACGCGAAGAATCTAAGAAACAAATAAAATAAAATAAACCTTTTTGCTATCGGACGTCCATAACAGAGGCGACGGAGGTATTGAGAAAAGAAAACAAGTTCTACGCGAAAAAAAAAAAAGATTAAAAAAGAAGAAAAGAAATTTTTTGGACACCAACCTTAACCGTGGTAACGAAGACACGAATTTTACCTGTCAGACAGAACAGAATCGAATTCTACGCAGGAAATTTTTTTCGTACTAAGGTTCCAAAACAACAGGAGACAAAGACCTGAAGTCTACACTGAGAAAAAAGGAAAAATCGTTACACAAAATTACGGTGTAAACATGGAAGACTTTAAGGCAACCATATTGGAACTAATGAAAATGCAATTCGAGAAGCAACAAGAAAATGAGGAAAGACAAACTAGGCTCGAAGAAAAACAATTAGAAATTCAACAGAAAAACGAAGAAAAACTATTGGAAATTCAACAGAAAAATTAAGAGAAGCAACTCGAACTACAAGAATTACTACTACGGACAGTAACAAATAAAGGACAACATTCTGGAAATGAAGCGGCATTCTCGCAAAATGCTATATGGAGCTCTATCAAAGACTTCACTTATGCACCGGACGAAGACAAAACCTTCGCGAATTACTTCAGAAAGTATGAAGATTCATATGAGTTTGATTGCGGGAATTGGTCAGACGCGAGAAAAGTACATCTACTACTGAGGAAATTAGGGTCAAGCGAATACACTAAATTTGTAGACTACATCCTACCGAGAAAAACGAATGAGTTGACTTTTCAAGGAAGCCGTGAAACTTTTAACGGAATTATTTAGTCCGAACACTTCACTATTCCACAAAAGGTGGAAATGTTTAAATTTAACAAAAAAGGATAGCGAAGACTATATAACATTCGCTTCCATAGTAAACAAACACTGTGATGACCAAGTTATCTGAACTCAGCCCTGACAATTTTAAATGTTTGATATTCGTCCAAGGCCTGGTTTCGACTAAAGATGCGGAGATCAGACGGAGAATTCTAACAAAACTTGAGAGTGAACCAGAATTGACGCTACAAAAATTGGCTGAGGACTGTCAGATATGTATAAGCGTAAAAAGGACTCGAAAGATATCGAAGAGTCTGACGTCGCTCACATACGAAAAGTACAACGACAAACACGTTTTTTTCCCTCCTCAAAAACAAACCAAACAAATCATTTTACTATAAAAAGTCAAATGAAAACTTAGAAGAAACTACCACCCAGTCCATGCTATCCATTGCATTGGTACAAAGATTGTCCATACTGCTATAAGACTTGTCTGTCGTGCAATATAGTGGGACATAAAAGTTCGCATTGTAGGACAAAGAAAGAAAGCAAAAGCCAAGTAAGAGTCACTAGAACTAACCAAGCGGACGGGATAAATATACGAAAATACGTACAAGTAGAAATGTTAAACAAAAAAATAAGATTATAATTAGATTCCGGATCAGATTTAACCATTATTAGCTTACAGACGTGGAAGAAATTAAACAAACCGACCATGTTGAGAACACATAACATAGCCAGGTCGGTAACAGGAAGAAAAATCAAATTTGAAGGGGAAATTATCACAAATGTGACATTCAACGGAATGACCAAGAAGTTAAAGATGTATGTTCTAAAAAATACGGAAAATTTATTTGAAACTGACTGGATGCAGAAATTTGACCTCTGGGATTTACCGATAAATACGTTCTGCCAAAAAGTGGAAAGGTTATCGACCGAGGCAGAGAAATTAAAGGAGAGTTTCCCCGAAGTATTTCCAGCCGGCCTCGGCAGGTGTAAAAAAATGGCGGAAAAAAAACGTACTAAAAGAAAGTGTACAACCCATTTTCAAGAAGAAAAGAAATGTACCTTTCGCATCATTAGAAAAAATAGACGAAGAGTTGGATAGACTCGTGAAAACCGTTATATTGACAAAGGTGGAATATAGTCATTGGGCCGCACCTACGGTTTACGTGAAAAAGAAATCGGGTGAGATATGAGTATGCGCTGATTTCTCGACGGGATTGAATGCAGCGATTAAGGATTATCACTATCCTCTCCCTAGTCCAGAGGAAGTTTTCACAAAGTTGAACGGAGAAAATTTTTTCTCAAAGATAGACTTGAGCGAAGCATACCTACAAGTACCAGTAGATGAGGAAAGAACGAGGTTGTTGTGCATAAACACACATAAAGGTTTATATAAATTCCAGAGATTTACCATTCGGGATCAAGGTCGCGAGGGCGATATTTCAGCAAATAATGGACACTATGCTAGGCGGACTGGATTTCACGATCGCATACCTTGATGACATCCTGCTAAATAGCAAAAATATTGAACAGCACTGGGTTCAAGAGGGTTTCAGGCAGACAAAAAATTAAGGTTTTAAGGTAAAGGAAAATAAATGTGACTTCTTTATGGAGGAGATAAAATATCTGGGCCATATTATTGACGAAGAAGGAAGAAGACCAGACCCAGAAAGGGCCACGGCAATAAAAAAAAAATGCCGGCTCCAAAAAATTTAGCCGAATTACAAAGCTTCTTGGGTTTAGTAAATTATTATCAAGAATTTATTCCTAACATGCACAAATTACGCGCACCCCTAAACGAACTGTTGAAGAAGTAAAAAGTTTGGGAATGGTCATATGAATGTCAGAAAACTTTCGATAAAATCATTAAGACTCTAACAGCAGATTTATTTTTAGCGCATTATGACCCAAAATTGGAAATAATGGTCGCGAGTGACGCGAGTGCCTATGGTGTTGGGACATGTATACGTCATAATATGCCGGATGGGACACTAAAACCCATCGCGCATGCGTCAAGAACGTTACTACCAGCCGAAGAAAATTACTCGCAAATCGAAAAAGAAAAGCTGGGGATTATTTTTGCGGTTACGAGATTCCACACCTTATAGACGGACCACAAACCGTTATTGACAATATTTGGATCAAAGAAAGGTCTACCTGTCTACACTGCTAATAGATTGCTAAGATGGGGTATTATTTTATTAAACTATAACTTTAAATTGGAGTATCTTCCATCAAACAAAATCGGGCATGAAGATGGTCTTTCGAGACTAATACCAAAGAAAACGGAGCCATTAGAAGATTCCGTAATTGCAGCTCTACGATATGAGGACGATATTGGAACATCATTATAATTCGAAACCTCCCCGTCACATTACAGAAAATAAGAAACGAAGCAGTGAATGACGAATTTATAAAGGAAACGAAAACAAAAATTGCAGGAAAAGATAAGCATATATCAGACAGTTTTTCGTTATGTGATAATGTTCTGCTATATAATGAAAGAGTAGTAACCCCCAAAACGCTACAAAGGCGAATCCACAAGGATTTTTACCCAGGAAAGAACAGGATGAAATCCTTAATGCGAAGTTACGTGTACTGGCCAAACATGGATCAAGATATTATACATATGGTGGACAAATGCAAGGGCTGTTCCTTAGCAACCAAGGCACCTCCGATCACCCATAAGCCATGACCTAAGACAGATTGACCTTGGTCGAGAATCCATGTAGATTTCGCTGGTCCATTAGAGGGTTTCTACTACTTGATTGTAGTAGATAGTTACAGAAAATGGCCAGAAGTATTTCGTTGTAGAAAACCTACTTCTGAGACTACAATAAATTGCCTTGACGAGCTGTTTGATCGTTTCGGAGTGGTTGATTCTTTAGTCACCGATAATGGGACACAATTTACATCTGCGGATTTTCAAGAATTTTGTGAAACTTTTCAGGTAAAACACATCAAATCCCCGCCATATCATCCAAGATCAAACGGGCATGCGGAGAGGTTTGTAGATACATTAAAAAGAGCACTAAGGAAATCTTATTACGTACAAACAGAAAAAGCTCTACAACAATTCTTGCAAGAGTATAGAATTACACCGAACAGTACTACGCCATCGGCATTATCACCGGCGGAAGTGATGTTCACCCGAAAAATTAGATCGGTATTCGACAAATTACTGCCAGAACAGACAAAGCAATCACCAACGTCGTTTGTACCAAAAAGAAAATTTAACCCAGGGGAGAAAGTTCTCGCATAAAAGGCACTTAAATCAGATCAGAGATAGGCTGTTAGAGGATTCTAACGGTCTACCCCAGGAAGAGGAGGAAGTGATGGACACAATATTTGACACATTCAATATGCAAAGGCCTCAAGCAATGTCAGAACTGCGGAAATCAAGCAGAAAAATAAAATTTACAGAGCCTTTGATGATTAATCCGAAGAGGAAAAAATATTAAAGACCCCACGAGGTAAAAGCTTGGGAGGGGGTGTTATGGGACCTTACCTATAACGACAGTGAACTCTTCCTGACACTATGAATACTGCGCCTCTCAAGAGAGAGGGACGAGTCGAATCGAGTCGAGCCAATAGTAGTTCACTCCAAACCAGACTGACAGTCATACTAACACCTTCCACATCTTGTATTATTATTCTGTGTAATATATCTTTGTTATTTCTACTCTTGTGTTCGTGTTGTTCTTCCTTGGTCCTAACATTGGACCATGACATTAAGTTTGGGGCATTTTTAATCGTGTATGCTTATTTTTTTTTCTTTTCAGCGAATATTTGGAGATACCTACAGTAGACAAAGCCTATGACTTTCAAAAATGATTTGTTCTTTAACTACAACGCAGGTAATGCGAGGAGGATGACAACTGAAAACCAAAAATTATTAGGAGCTTGCGTACACGTGACATCAACAGCTGTGGAGTAATATTTTTTTTAATTATTTTAATTTTTTTAGATGCAGAGAACATTTTCCCAATGTTTATTAAAGGATATCGAAAACAAAATACTAGTGGTAGACCTTTTTGATTTTAATTCGATAAGCCTTTATTAAACTTTTAGTTATTAAAATTTAATAAAGGCTTATCGAATTAAAAATCAATAAATTACAAAAAACAAAAATAATAACACCGCCTTCAGGTGGGGGAGTGAAACAGACCCGCAAAATATTTCCACAAAGTTTTCTAATGAAATAACCCATTATTCATTATACAATCCATCCATAAGTACTACATATTTCAATCGGATAATTACCTGATTTTTTGGCAAATATTTTAAAACAGAGGGTAGTGATTTTTTTGCTTTCATTTCAGTGGGGGGGGGGGAGCATCTGTTTTGGTTTCGGACTTTGGTGGAATGGAAAATGGAATCAATTTAAAATTTTAAAAAAAAATCATAACTGAACAAAGTGTGGGTGCAATCGCACAAAAGTTTTAAAATTTTAAATAGAAATTTATTCTTTTACATAAATCCCAAAATTTTTATTAAAATCCAATAATTAAATGAATTTTGGAAGATGTTTTTAAAATTGACATTTTTTTTTACGATCTAAAAAACAAAAAAAAATTTTTTTTTAAAGTGACTGTGTTTTGTTTACAGTACAAAAGAAAACATTTTTAAAAAGCGAAGATTCTACTAACAATCTAGAGATAATATTTAATTTATTTATATCTTAATTTGTCTATTCTTCCAGCTTTCGATCGCAGTAGAAAATTCGACGCTTACGGCTAAAATAATTTTTTTTACTCAGGTGTTTTTTCATCATGGAAATTTGCGATACCTAATTTACGAAAAACGGTAAAATCACAATTATTGAACATATTTACTTAAGTTATAAAGAAAAATTATTCAGAAAAAATAATTTTATAATTAATAATAATAGTAATAATATAATTTTATAATCAATATTCAATGCATTAGAGAAAATATACTAACCTACTTTTAACTTTAAATGATTTTTTAAAATAATGGCATTTTTGGTGAGTTTCGCAGTTTAAAAAAGTAACTACTGTAGGAAATGTACTGTTTTCTTCGCTTAGATTCTGCGATAAAGAATAATTGTAAAATATTAAAATATAAAGAGTTGTATAAATATTAAATTTACTGAAATTTAATTACGACATTAAAAATTAATGATTTAGCATGTGTTTAACATTTCATCATTTAATTTAGAGCAGCAATGCAAAAATTTACAACAAAATAAAATTCAACATACTTTTTTTAAAAAAATACCTGTTAGAAAGGAAAACAAATTATTCATAAAATAAAACTAAATTTCATAATCAATATATTCATTGTTATGAAGAACAATGTCATAGAAAAAAAATACTTTGTGATAAAAATAAAATTTTTTAATGACAATTTCGCTTCGAAAGTTTGTTTTTTATGTTTTGTTATTTTTTTACAATGAAGTTTAATGCAAGTTCAATAACAATAAATGAAGCTTCTGCTTATATTTACTGGAAATAAAAGAAAAAAATATTTTTAAAAAGAATTGTAACTTACTTAGGTCTCCACATGTCAACCCCCAATTGAATGCCATTTTTTTTTTTTTGGCTCCTACGTATTTTACATTTTTTTTTTTTTTCTGGTGGCTCTGTCTGAGTCAATCCAAATAAGATGCAGCCGACTGTACTGAGTTACACAGTATCAGCATCTGGGTCACTGTAATCCCTGGTCTGTCCAATACGGAGAAGAATTGATTTCCTGTTTTATCAAGAGCATTATTAGTGCGAAATGAACGCAAACCTCGGCTGGAATTTGAATTCGGTTTGTTGATTCCATTTTCTTTGGCGTTACTTGTATCGGCCTCACTCCATGGAAATATACACCCGAGGAAGAACGAATAATTAAGCTGCTGAAAGGCTGCATATTTACGCAAAAAGTAAGTTGGTTTCATTTTTATGGCACAGACGTGAGATAAACAAACGTGTACTGTAGAACAACATGAAGTTTGTTTTAAAATTAAGTCTTAGACTCTAAGACACTACCAAAAATCGATATTACAACGATCATCTTTATATCAACATTTGAGATGAAGATTTTCGTTATTTTTAATTCGACCGGCGATTCAATATTTTGAAATCTAGCACTGAAAAAGTAGGAGGATTTATTTCAGGGAAGTAACTCAAAATTCTTCAAAAATTATTCCCCTTGAACCATAATAGATTTCGTATCGGTAAAATTTCGTATAGATTTCGTATCGGTTTGGAACTGAGTATAATTTATTTATTCCTTGTTCAAAATGAAAGAAAAAAATAAATTTACAACAAAACAAAACTTAAATATTTTAAGTGACAACACAGTATCTTTCTGGATACGAAAATATCAAATAAAAAAGAAATAAATGTAAAGGCTATGTTTGTGGCACGTACTGTTGGGCTTTGTAATGTTTAAAATAAAATGACTGTTTGGTTTCATTAAGTACACGGGGAAAGTGAACAGATAGATTCATAATTATCGGCAATAATAGCTAGTGGCAATGAAAGAAATGAATAAGAAAAATGTTAATTGTTGGTAATAAAAATAATATATATTATAATATAGATATATATCTTTGAAACACTTCTCTTAATTTTTGGGTTCTGATATATGGACGAATTTAATACACCAATAATTCTGAATTATCTCTCTTTCATCTCACTAAGGTTATCTCTTGATATTTTATATAAATTAGTTTTTTTCATTTTTTCATTTTTTCCATTCATTTCTGTTAATTCCCATTGAATCAAACTTTGGCCGTGTGACCATTAAGCTGTAGGTCAGCTCACTGGGTTACCATTCTCTCCCCCTGCCCACTCATACCTCTATAATATAATACCCCACATTACTTCCTGTAACTATGCCTTCTTCTGTCATCTCTTCCACTCTGCCCCCTCTGATGTTCTCTCTGTCTTTCTTTCCCCAACTAACCAGTCTCCTACTACAAACTGACACCATAAACATTTTGAAAAATCCTGCGAATTTTAAATTTAAAATTCATAGGTGAAATGTTTATTAACTAATGGTATCTTAATTGCAATTGTAAGAAAAATTTTGCTTTGTTTAATGAAAATAAATATTGAGCACTCTTTGTGAGTCAGTTTTAACATTTAATATTTCAAATTCTGTATTGTGTTAATAGAACTCACTTGGATTATACCAATGGATTACTACCAGTGTCTGCGTGTGTGTGTGTGTGTGTGTGTGTATATATATATATATATATATATATATATATATATATATATATATATATATGAACAAGTAAAACTTAAAGATTCAACTTATCTATCCTTACTCTGAGTTTCATGGAGATATTATACAATCATCAAGGATCTAATAGTGAAAAGAAATGACTAGAGACACATAAATTGAACATTTGTTTTAGTTGTTACTATTAATGGTCTATTTCTTGATATGGAGCACTTTACAAAAACTACCTATTTTAAAAGCATTATCTTGCAGAAATATTCTGGTTGAAGAATAATGCTTTTAAAATATGCTTTTCTATATATATATATATATATATATATATATATAAAATTTTTTAAAAAAGCATTATTTTAAAATAATGCTTTTATATATATATATATATATATATATATATATATATATATAAAAGTGAACATAGAAGTCAACACTTAGAGGTGACAGTCTGTTTCATGCTAGATGCAATCGTCAGGCATGACGATTGCATCTAGCATGAAACAGACTGTTGCCACTAAGTGTTGACTTCTATGTTCACTTTTGTATTTACACACACTCTATCTCTGATATTGAGCACTTTATCCCATAAATATAGCACACTTTAAGACTATATTTCTTCATATATATATATATATATATATATATATATATATATATATGTGTGTGCTAGTGCATGAAAATTTTCCTTGTTCATCACATTCAATGAAACACTCATGCACTAGCACACACACACATATATATATATATATATATATATATATATATATATATATATATAATTTTGTTATTTTTTTAGTTAGATTTTCTAATATCCTCAGTTTTTCTCTTATGTAAGAACATTGTTCCAAGCACTTCTGGCTAATTCTTTAGCCATTTTTCATTGAAAAATTTTCCATTTGCATTGTTAGTATATATTTTGTGTTTGTGTTTTATGTTGTCTTGTATAGGAGTAGTAGTAATTTCATGTTAGAGTGCTTTACCGAGTATTTAAAACACAACCAGTACATTCTGGTCAGTTTCAAAACAAGAAATTTAAATATCAGTTTGCATGTTTTTACAAAAAAATTATCTTTAAGTATCTTTTATAATTAGATGTTTTTAAAATATCAGTAGTATCTTCAAGGATTCTTTATGAATTTATTTATATGAATTAATATATATGAATTTAAGTGCTTCCTTATTGAACTAAGATCATTCAAGTGGGTAGTTAGGTATCTACTTAAAGAGCTTGTCAGGTGACCAATCTATTCATTAGTAGTTTTATATTTATTATAAGATTCATAGCCTTGCACTGAGCAATAACATTTATAGACTACATTATTGGCCCAAATTTTGCATTTCATAAACATGTTTATGAGTGGGAATAATGAAAGAATATCATAGCTGAGTGTTGAAAGCGTGTTTTCTAAGCTAGGAGG
>OZ038479.1:103276276-103278776 GCA_964036315.1 Acanthosepion esculentum
ATATATTTATATATATGAAATATATATATATATATATATTTATATATATGAAATATATATATATATATATATATTTATATATATGAAATATATATATATATATATATATTTATATATATGAAATATATATATATATATATATATTTATATATATGAAATATATATATATATATATATATTTATATATATGAAATATATATATATATATATATATTTATATATATGAAATATATATATATATATATCTTTATATATATGAAATATATATATATATATATATTTATATATATGAAATATATATATATATATATTTATATATATGTAATATATATATATATATATTTATATATATGAAATATATATATATCTATATTTATATATATGAAATATATATATATATATTTATATATATGAAATATATATATATATATTTATATATATGTAATATATATATATATATATTTATATATATGAAATATATATATATCTATATTTATATATATGAAATATATATATATATATTTATATATATGAAATGTATATATATATATATTTTTATATATATGAAATGTATATATATATATATTTATATATATGAAATGTATATATATATATATTTATATATATGAAATGTATATATATATATATATATATTTATATATATGAAATGTATATATATATATATATATATTTATATATATGAAATGTATATATATATATATATTTATATATATGAAATGTATATATATATATATATTTATATATATGAAATGTATATATATATATATATTTATATATATGAAATGTATATATATATATATATTCATATATATGAAATGTATATATATATATATATATTTATATATATGAAATGTATATATATATATATATTTATATGTATGAAATGTATATATATATATATATTTATATATATGAAATGTATATATATATATATATTTATATATATGAAATGTATATATATATATATATTTATATATATGAAATGTATATATATATATATATTTATATATATGAAATGTATATATATATATATATTTATATATATGAAATGTATATATATATATATATTTATATATATGAAATATATATATATATATTTATAAATGTGAAATATATATATATATATATTTATATATATATATTTATATATATGAAATATATATATATATATTTATATATATGAAATATATATATATATATATATTTATATATATGAAATATATATATATATATTTATATATATGAAATATATATATATATATATATTTATATATATGAAATATATATATTTATATATATGAAATATATATATTTATATATATGAAATATATATATATATTTATATATATGAAATATATATATATATATATATTTATATATATGAAATATATATATATATATATTTATATATATGAAATATATATATATATATATTTATATATATGAAATATATATATATATATATATTTTATATATATGAAATATATATATATATATATTTATATATATGAAATATATATATATATATATTTATATATATGAAATATATATATATTTATATATATGAAATATATATATATATATATTTATATATATGAAATATATATATATATATTTATATATATGAAATATATATATATATATATTTATATATATGAAATATATATATATATATATTTATATATATGAAATATATATATTTATATATATGAAATATATATATATATATATATATTTATATATATGAAATATATATATATATATATATTTATGTATATGAAATATATATATATATATATATATTTATGTATATGAAATATATATATATATATATATATTTATATATATGATATATATATATATATATTTATATATATGAAATATATATATATATATATATTTATATATATGAAATATATATATATATATATATATTTATATATATGAAATATATATATATATATATATATTTATATATATGAAATATATATATATATATATATATTTATATATATGAAATATATATATATATATATATATTTATATATATGAAATATATATATATATATATATATTTATATATATGAAATATATATATATATATATATATTTATATATATGAAATATATATATATATATATATATTTATATATATGAAATATATATATATATATTTATATATATGAAATATATATATATATATATTTATATATATGAAATATATATATATATATATATTTATATATATGAAATATATATATATATATACATTTATATATATGAAATATATATATATATATATATTATATATATATATATTTATTTCATGTTATATATATATATATTATATATATATATATTTATTTCATGTTATATATATATTATATATATATTTATTTATTTCATGTTATATATATATATATTTATTTATTTCATGTTATATATATATATATATATATTTATTTATTTCATGTTATAT
>OZ038479.1:103282474-103284974 GCA_964036315.1 Acanthosepion esculentum
ATATATATATATATATATATACATATAATATATATATATATATATATATAATCAATATATACATATAATATATATATATATATATAATCAATATATACATATAATATATATATATATATATATAATATATACATATATATATATATTATATGTATATATTGATTATATATATATATATATATTATATGTATATATTGATTATATATATATATATATATATATATGTATATATTGATTATATATATATATATATATATTATATGTATATATTGATTATATATATATATATATATATTATATGTATATATTGATTATATATATATATATATATATATATATGTATATATTGATTATATATATATATATATATATACTATATGTATATATTGTTATATATATATATATATATATACTATATGTATATATGATTATATATATATATATATATATATTTTTATATTATTATATATATATATATATATATATACTATATGTATATATTTATTATATATATATATATATATATACTATATGTATATATTTATTATATATATATATATATATACTATATGTATATATTTATTATATATATATATATATATATACTATATGTATATATTTATTATATATATATATATATATACTATATGTATATATTTATTATATATATATATATACTATATGTATATATTTATTATATATATATATATATACTATATGTATATATTTATTATATATATATATATATATATATATTATATGTATATATTTATTATATATATATATATATATATTATATGTATATATATATATATATATATATATTATATGTATATATTATATATATATATATATATTATATGTATATATTTATTATATATATATATATATATTATATGTATATATTTATTATATATATATATATATATATTATATGTATATATTTATTATATATATATATATATTATATGTATATATTTATTATATATATATATATATATATATGTATATATTTATTATATATATATATATATATTATATGTATATATTTATTATATATATATATATATATTATATGTATATATTTATTATATATATATATATATATTATATGTATATATTTATTATATATATATATATTATATGTATATATTTATTATATATATATATATATATTATATGTATATATTTATTATATATATATATATATATATATATTATATGTATATATATATATATATATATATATTATATGTATATATTTATTATATATATATATATATTATATGTATATATTTATTATATATATATATATATATATATATATTATATGTATATATTTATTATATATATATATATATATATATATATTATATGTATATATTTATTATATATATATATATATATATATATATATATATATTATATGTATATATTTATTATATATATATATATATATATATATATATATATATATATATATATATATATATATTTTTTTTTTAATCCTATTCACCCCAAGCAAGGCCGGAGGCCACTATCACGCAAAGGGTTAAAGAATGGTTGGGGGAAGAGCAGATACGAGTGGCAAGGGAGGGGATGTGGAGAAAGAGAAAGACAGTGGGTCGATCAAGGCAAGGTGGCCACAGAAGATCCGGAGCGAGAGCAGATAGGAATGAAAAATGAAAGGATGTGGAGAAGGGAAGTGGATAGATCAAGGCAACTGGAGATGTCGATTGACGCTACACTAAAACCGTTGGAGATTGTATTTTTCAGGGAAACAGTAATAGGGAAGGTAGTTCCATAGGCGAGATGTGCGAGACATGAAGCCATTGGAGTAGAAGAGACGTCTACATCTAACAGTTTCCATGATGTAGGGGTGGGAGCAGGATGCCTGCCTGGTGGGGCGTTTAAATTCACAAGGCCTGAGGACAAGTGAACGCAACTCCTCAGAGCAATTACCGTGGAAGTACTTGTAAAAAAGGCAGAGCGAGGCAACATCGCATCTGTGAGAGAGCGACTGCAGACAAGATGACAGAACAGGGCCAATATTTATTTATATATATATTATATATATATATTTATTTTATATATATATATATATATATATATATATATATATGTGATATGTATATATTTATTATATATCCATATATATATATATATATGTATGTATATATAAATAAAAAGGAAAGAACAGTAAGATATAAAATGCGCTGTTCTTATAGATATTTTTATTTTTACACAATAGTGCTCTATGTAAATTTAAATTTACAGAGCATTAATATTATAAATTAATAGATTTAAAATATGGTTTACCGCAACACAGTGATAACCATGTTTCAGAAATGGAAGCTAAAGCCCCTGAATTTAATTTTGTTATTAAACCAAAGACATTAGTTCCATTTCCTCATCAAGCGAATTTTGGAGTAACTTACTTTTTAAAAATTTACGGTTGTTAACGGCACAGGAAAGATTCATAGTTTGAGGGTTTCCAAGG